>DWDT01003230.1:0-12581 GCA_018245595.1 Microceris scylla | reverse complement strand
TGGCTCGAGGGACTGTGCCCAGCAGTAGACTTCCAAACGCTGATGAATATATACACATGCATATATGTATATTTAAACGCACAGGTACGTAAGTAGCGACCGACGGCGAGCGGCAGTGGGACAGGAAAGTGTGCCATCGCGAGACAATAATAAAAGTACGATACCGTTCACGTAGTGATTGAACTATTAAATTTTCCGCTTCATTTTGGCGACAACGGTCTCTGTGTAGCGCCTCACTCAATCAAGAGAAAAGTGAAGGAGCCATGTCGAGACGAGTACTAAATTGGAGATCAAATTTTGGACTGTAAAGTACGGTGCGTTGTTTGCGGTTTATCCATATCCTATCGCCCGACACGTCGCGTCCATCAGATATTGTAGAGAGCTTAAGGCGTATGTACACTGCAGTCCTCATTTGTTTATTGTTTAAGGCGTTGATTTCCAAAGTGGACCAGGTGAACCACCAGGGTTCCACGGTAGACTCGACGGGGGTCTATGTTGGCGTGACCAAAAAATTCACAATTCGTAAGTGGGTGTCTGCGCAAATTTATCTGAGTTCGATAGTGAAGGACTAATATGTTGGCTTGACTTCAATGTGGGCAGACAATATGTTATTATCTTTACTTATTATTTTTTTATTTTACTTTTAAGTCACTTTTAGACCTGCAGCTACCAATAGTACGACCAGTGCACAATCAACCCCAAGCGGACAGATGCCCGAGCTATTTCTATTTCTATTTTTAGGGTTCGGCGCGACTGAAAATCGGTGTCGTATAGCACGACATAAGCCGGGTCTGGGCCGTTTCAGAGGTTTGCTGCAGCACAGACTTCTTTTGTATATGATATTTCTAGTAAGATCTCTGTATTTAATTTTAGTCCGTCTGAACTCTGAAGAAATGTTTATTATTATTATTATTTTAAGAAGTTAAGCGACTGTTACATGTAAAAACTTGCATATTCTTGCATAACACTTTTCTTTTTCGAAAACTGTTAATTTGTGATTGGAACTCCGCCGCAATGCAAATTTCCATAGTGAAATCTAATCTTGACATTTCAATGAGAAAAAAAAGTTTGGGAACTTCTGGTTTAAGGTTACCTGTGCTTGCGAAACGATATTAATTTGAAAAATTATTTAATCCCGCTTGGTTCATTATGTGCATAATCTGTTTGATGTATGTCTTAAACTCATTGAAGCTCGACGCGACTTAGAAAACGAATAGATTCTATCAGAAAACCGCAAGTGATTAATCGTGTTTATGCAAAATTATGACGTTTCATAAAATTATAATGTATTCATATATTTTTAGTACAACACGCAGAAATCAATTCGGTACTTGCGAGAATTCGCTTTCCCTTCCTGCCGTCTTCTTCCACCTACCATTCCAGACAGTACCACGCTATTACATCATCACAGCGAAGTGCTAAGTTACCTTTTGCGAGATATCCTAAAGATTATTAATATCGGATATATATTGTGACGAAGTGGAAAAGGCTTTGGGTAAAACCGTGGGGTAACTCCATGTCGCGCGACAGTATGGGCCGGCGGCCGCGACCCGTACGCACGCGGATACAAAAACTCAATGACAGTCGAAAGTCACGCTTTCACTTGTCGGCGGCGGTACATCGCTGTACCATACTAATTTTTTACACAATGAGGTTTTATGTAGTTAATGGTTGAATTATCACTGGACGCCTAGGTGATCGGGTCAGCGGAGGCTATTACGGACAAATTACTGTGCGCAGGCGCTCGGGCTGCGCCGCCGCCGCTCAATAGCGTTGCGTGTTTATTAGCGACTCAATAGATTTAATGTGCTCCATTGTTACGGAAAAAATGTGTGGTAACATAATTATAATAAAGTGGAACAGTCGTCTGCGGAGGAAACGGTGCTCCTAATTCGGCGAAAACGGTTTTTGTTACGAGACTATTCTCAAAATAGTATCATTATTACTCGTACGAGAGCAGCGCGCATGTGAGAAGATCTACTTTGGCACTGCGCTAAAAGGAGCTGGAACGACACATGAACATTAACATCTGACACGAGGTGGTCGCGGTTGCGAAATTTACATTCTCCAAAATTACTTAATGAGCAAAGTTATAGTCGAACAGTTCTCATGTAATTTAAACATTTTTGCACAACGAGAAAAAGACGTATGAAATTGTTGTGTGGATATCGCAGGATTCGCAGGAGTGCAGGAAAGAGGAAAGATCAATGCACTTGTCGCCGAGCCGCAGCCGCAAGAGTCGCGCGGCCGCGACACACAAACTCGTTTTACACGGTTACTTTAAACATTTTTCGTAGAATTTAATTTTTGTGAAATTTTGATATCAAGACTGGTGTACTGCCAGGTAATCAACCAGGGTTGATTTGGTAGCTGCGGGCCAAATTGCTGGTCCAGACGTCCTGTGTTTGATGCTCGAGCCAGGCAAAGTATTATTAGGTTTATCTAACTTGAAATTCCCAGTAATAACTCTATCTCTAGATATGTGCCCAGGGTATGGCATTAGGCTCACCTCTTATTCCACGAGATTTATGACAAACGGCGAAACGGGGTAGCGTACCTACTACATTCCTTTGGTACAATGATAATATTCTGGCATCTCCTAATTACTATCTGAAAATGCTTTGCTAATTTCAAATTTGCATTTTCAAGAACAAAATTTGCATTTTTAAGAACAAAGTAATAGGTACGCCTTTTTAGATTAAACATCATTTGCTCGCACGATGAGTAATACGAACACACTAAGATTTTGTCCGTAAAGTTTCCGAACACATGTCAATTATTTAATCTTTTGCCTACATCGGGTATCGAATCTGGAACCTCTGGCGCAATATCGGAATTTCCAGATCATTTTTTATCGCCAGCTGACAGGCGTGCGGAGTCGCGTGTCTTTGTCTACCTTGCTTAAGAATGTCATTGTTACTGACCGCAGACTCTTCGCTGGATACATTACTTTCTAAACGAAGCGTTAAGAAACAGCGGACACTTGGATATTTAACCGTCTGTTTCGGGTGGTCCAATTATCGATTTCTTTTTGCTTTTAATGTAAAACACTCGTATTAATAAAATTAATAGTAAACTTCAAGTAGAAGTCTAAAAAATCAGTAGCAATAATGAAGTCCCTGAATATTATAGGACTTTTTGTGGGCAGTTTTCGAAATCCGAAATAGAACTGATGCAAGATTACAAGTTATTAGAAGAGTTTTGAACATTTGCCAACGAAACATAATCATGAAATGTGTATACTTGGACTTGTTTATCTGTGAGGGGCGGAGCGCAGCGGGCGGCGGGTCACAAATCGCCCCACACCACGGCGCGCTTGCCGCGGTCCACGGACGCCAGCAGTCCCGACTGCGGCTGCCACGACACCGCCGTCACCGCTGTCCTGCAACACGTCGTACGCTACACATTAACATTTACTAACGCGATACCACTCACGATCTCATCATGTATAATGGACATATGAATAAGGGACTGTTTTGTACAAAACATTTACACCTTTTAATTTATTATTACATCGTTACGCTGGGCCCATTACGGGTTAGGCAGTGAGCACCGGATATTGGATGCAAAATATTCTCATAGACAAGACCTTCTTCTTTTATATTTATCACCCTCTTTATACGCGGCGGCTTTGCTGTGTCGAGCGCGCCAGCTGCTACCTGTCTTGTTTACACTTAACTTACCTTATTGTTAAGCTTTACAATAAATGAACACGTCGCTTTCATTAGCCGCGCTCGATTGAAAGTAAAGGTCCGTCGAACGCATCGTATCCTACAGTCCTATATTTGCGAACGACACTAATCGAATCGGCACATTACCACTTCAGCCTGCAAGTCATAACGGGGTCAGCAGATGTGCGAAACACGCTTCCTCCGCACGACGTACAGATGCCATAAATCAAAAACGGCATCAATGAACACTACAAACATAAATACTCAACCAACACTGATATTGATAAATCGTACGTACTTTGCATTATGGCGTTAAGAGCAGATTGGAATCTTCAAAATATATTAACTTTGACATTTTCGACGTTTACTTATCGCCTAGATTCCAAGAAGTATTAAACGGGAAATATGTATAATATCAGAGCCCAATTCACCTTTGGATGGGGTTTATCAAAAGCTTTGTTATAAATAACACAATGCGAATTGTACCTAACTTCGATTTATCAATTCGCATCAATAAAGTAATTTATAAAGAGCTATTTTCATTGATTTCCTTGTGCCATTATGCCTTCGGTGCTCGTGCACATGTAGCTAACTTCGGAAATAGCCATTTGTTAAAAATAACTATTTCTTTGGAATAATATCTTATAAAGGAGGCAGGTGGGGTGGGTTACGCGTGAACAAAAAGGCCTAAAGGCGTTGACAAAATTTAAGTTCAACAGGTCACAAGAAACAGCGCAGATACAGATACATTACGAAAATTCTGCATTTTGAATTGGGGTCGGCTGGACCGTTACGCTTCTCAGAAACTGTGTATGTGCAGATTATGAACGGGAAATATGCCCGGGTAAAGAGGGGATCCTCGAGGTCCGTAAACTCGTGCCCGTGCGGCGAAATACCCGCCGCGGAGTACGAACGACTAACATAGAACGGGAAATCGTGCTGTATGGCATTATAATTATTACAAATATTTTGTCAGCGCTCCATTCTGCGTCACTAGCACTTGGCAGATACTCATCGTGGTTTAACACCGACTTGACATTAATGCGGGGCGATTAATGAGAACGGCAAGATATGCACGAAGAAAATAACTAGACTCGTATTTCAATAATTATAAGTAAGTTAAGTTAGCAAAGTAGATTAAGGATTGTCTGCATACTTTGCTATTGTGTGATACTTAGTGTGTAATGTTTAGAGTAAATATGTATTTACAATGAATGCAATGGCATATGGAAAGGGCTATACTCGGCGTTTCTCTTAAAGAATCTCATCAAAAATGAGGCGATCCGAAAGAGAACCAAAGTTATCGACATAGTCCAAAGGATTAGAAAGCTGAAGTGGCAGTGGGCTGGTCACATCTGTCGCGGAACCGACAGCCGCTGGACCAGACGTGTTTTGGAGTGGAGACCGCGACTAGACAAACGTGGCGTAGGATGCCCTCCAGCTAGGTGGAGTGACCATATACGCAAAGTGGCTGGTAGTGGTTGGATACAGCTGAAGATCGAGCACAGGGCGTTCTATTGGAGAGGCATATGTCCAGTAGTGGACGGGAGTGGGCTGATTATGATGATGATAATGGAATAACTTATTATTATGGTAGTTGCAAAGCTTTTTACAGAGGGTGACCTGTACACGCTGGGCTGTTTTCGTACAGACCGGTGGAAATACAGGGACTACGTTTTTTAACTATTTTGTACTCTATCGCCTAAAAGGTGTTTCGAAATCATTTTAGTGTGTTCACTCATCAAAGAGCAGATAGCGGCAAACTCTAATTACTATTTTTCAAGACCGCTATGAATCTGCACCCGGGCGCGGAGTGTCTCATACTGAAACACGTTCAAGATACCTCGGGCTCCAAATATAATGGCACTTATATATTTGTAACAATAAGCCAAGTCCAATTGTACAAGTCTTGTGTTTAAAGCGATAAATCCACCACCAGCTCTCGTGCCGGGCGACAGAAAGCGGTCAAGATCCTAGTGGTGTGATTCGAAACGAGCGATTTGACTTTGATAGCACGAGGCGTATTATGTCAATAGATTTATTTCAGTAATAGCTTTTGGTTCCATTGTCGTGGATTTACGTACATCGAGTTTCCTTATAGACAGATAACCGGGTGATAGCATCGCCGACGCTCAACAATAGTTTTAGCCTGCGACAGTTTCTGACGTCGTCCGTGCAAAATTAACGATTCGTGATCACGATTATGATAAAGGGGCCCCGGACCTTTGTAATTAATAACTCCTATTTAGAGCAATGAATTAAAACTTATAGCAGAGGGTCGTTTTGTATTCGTTGGACAATGCTTCACGATAAATTATAATTTAAATGGTTTCCAGCAATAAATTGGAAAATTCATAAATTACACGGATTAAAAAAGTGTTAGATTAACATATAGTGCCGGAGGACGCATATTTACTTTATACAGCGGGGGGCGAGATCTCCCATAAAGAAGAATTAGAGTTGTGTCACTCGGCTCGATTACACACGCTGCTTCCGGCCGCGTATAATGAGCAGGCGGGAACCTCCAAAAGCGGACTGGGAAAATCCGTAAACATGAACTGATGTCCCATTAATATCCCGCAACTGTTCCCTTATTGAAATATGCCTTATACCGAATATCTACCTTCTCAAATATTTGACGCCGTGTTTCGGCCACGCCATAAATAATTCAGGTACATTTAAAATCGAACGGCAGGATGTAGGTTGTGGTCGGTTGGATTAACAAAATTTAATGCTATAAGTAGGTTTTAAATTTTAATTCAATTGCAAAATCATTTGTCAACATTTTCCCCGGTCATTAAGATGATGGTGATTATGAAGATTTTGATAAGTATAGATTTATAAATGGACGTCTAATGTTGAATTCGAATAATTTATCTACTATTTATGTTCCGTTGTCATTTATATTTGTCATCGGTACATTAGGTTCTATTTATCTCGTGCACGTTTCTAACTTTTCGAGTGAAAAATTGAGAATGTTTTCACACAAGGTATCAGAAACCGGAATCGACGTGGACCACGTTAATTTACGGCTAATGAATATGTATTTGGTGCACTCTAATCAGTTGCGTACCTCTGGTCGGAGGTCCGTTCATAAATACAGGTGCATAATATGTTTTATACGAGCCACGTCTCGATTCATAACCGCATTACACGCCTACTATGTTAGGGAACAGGTTACCCAATAAAGCAATTTCAAGAATCTATTCGCGGCGGTCGATAGCCCTGCCGGCACAAAAACCATGCACCACGTTTAGACTGTAACGATGTTCGAATATGTATGTACATAACTCGAGGTCTCTCTCAGTTTCGTGTTCCTATCTATCCAACATATTCGAATACACGAGTTCGGCGAGCATCATTTGGTTAAGGGGATATTAAATTTATTATCTTACGTTCGTTACTATGAAATATACAATAATGTTTTTTATCTGTCACCGAGGCGTGGGAGTGGGATGGAGAGAACGCTTACCGCTTGCCGGTGAGCAATATGTTTTGTGCAATCATTATCATAATGTACGGCAACATCTCACTTCTTAGTTTGTTGTTCAAAATACCAGAGCAATATTTAATTGTTTCATGAAATACTTTATTATTGCAAATAATTATTGTTGTTTTATTCATAGCCGAATAGTCGACGTAGAATGAAAAATCTTCGTCGCTGACACCTCATAAAATGTAACCAATACAACTTTTAGTTACAATGTCACAATATATTAGTTGACATAGCGGAGATAAATTACGTGGCTCTCTGCTGGTCGTTGGCCTGAGGATCCTGTCTTTTTTCAATCTATCTTACACGAATATCTTATAATAACATGTTTGGGTACTGTAGGTACTATAAATAGCGGAAATGTAACAAAAAATGAATAATTAATTACATAGAAATGTACGTAGAGGATATTGTAGTATTAGAATGTTGTTTTAGGACAGGTATTAGCGTGTTTGTTTGTTTCCTTCTCGAAAGTACTGAGGATCTTGACTCAGTGTGTTTTAGAGGAATGCTGTCTGTAATTTACTTTTTTATTTCGATGCAATGAAAGAGATATGCGATTTAAGAAGATTTATAGTTGGAATACTGCGTAATAGGCGTTTGTGAATCAAAATTACGAGTGCGGGCGGAGCTGCCGGCGCCGAGCCGCGTACTTATCACCTTTTTTTAATGAGTGGTCGAGTGCATTCGTCTATAGTATATTGTCCAAGTAAGCAGAGTGCCAGTGAACAGTACGGAATGAAACCTTGTCTAAATCAACCGAAAACAATATTTGGATATAGGTTTATAGAATTTTTTATTTCTCATACGAAACATACACCTTGAAATTATACAACTATGATCCTAGGGTACAACTATGGTCCAAATTCGTTCAGTCAGCTATTAATATTTAAAACTACAAGTACAGATATTTAGCGTAAAGTTATGAAAGTTTTTTAAGTTTAATAAGTTATAGTTTAGTTTAATAAGTGAATTTTTGTTTGAATATTTTGAAAATAAAAAAATTACTGTTTGTTTTTTTTTATTATATTGGTATTTACATGGCCTATTATTACCAGAGGTACTTTCAAGTGTAGTCCAAATTTAAGATAAAGGTGTTTTGAGTGATATTATATGGCAGGACTATAGTTGAAAACAGTGGTGACAACAATGGTCCAAAAAAAAGTAAACAAAATAACAATTAGGTGCATGTTAATCATCGCTATATTTACTTGTAATAAAACCACAGAGGTTACTTTAAATAATACAAGTTTACTGTAAAATCAACAATACGTTCGTCTATAGCGAAGTTTGGACCATAGTTGTATGATTTTATGGTACATTAACATTTACCAGTGTATGAGTTCATTGTTCTGTGATAAAATTTTACAAGTTACTAGTTAGTACAAGTTACTAGTTAGTAGTACAAGTTACTATCATATCATCACACCAGGTCCCTTATAATGTAGATAGATATCATCAAGTGTGAAAATACCTATACCAACAGACCTGGCATGCTTCTTCTACCTTATAATTTCAGTTTTGTAGATTTCTTCATGGAGAGGAACATAGAGGAAATTCTAGACCAAAGCATAGACCAATGGATCCTCAATGACTTAAGAGTCATATGCCCAGGATCCTTGCCACAAAACATGAATACGCTGAAGGTACTCAATGGGAAATACATACTGCAGATTAATGGATGGATGGACATAAGTAATTTGTTCTTGTGACTTTATGTTTGACTTTTGTATATTGGTTTTGATGGTATCGCAATCCATACCTTTGGCCTTTGGAAGTCCACTACTGGATGTTGACCTCCAGTAAATAGTGCCACTGGGTCTGAGCTTGGGCTTTTAATATGGAGTTGTATTAAACTATTTCTTTTTGTACTACTATCACTGTCTAATAGCAAGGCTATACCCATCATGCCATATCTCTCACCTGTTAAAAGTGGCTTGGGATCTATCCCAGGTATATATGGCAATAGACTCATCCTGTATAGCCCATAACAGCTAACAATTGTATGTATTCATGGATTACAAAGATAAACTTAAAAATAAACTTTTATGTGCCAATGCTTGATGTGCTTCCTGGGAATGTGTGGGAAGTCTGCCAACCCGCATTTAGCCAGCATGGCAGACTATGGCTTTAACCCTCTCAATAAGAGAGGAGATCCAAATTCCAACAGTGGAATTATAATAGATTATTATTATTATTTTTATATCAATAATAATAGTTTAGGACAAAAATTGACACCACTGTCTAAGCATTACTTTTTAAACATGTAATCCACTAATATGGGTGATAGAGAGTTTAAGTGTTAAGAAGTTAATTCTTCATAACAATAAGTCACCTTATAATAATGATGTTAAACAAGAAATAAATGTGACTTGGGTACATCATCATCATCAGCCTATCTTAATCAACTGCTAAACATAAGCCTCTACAGTTAAGTATTAGCACACCTAACCTTGCCACATCCAGCTTATGGCTGCCAGGTTGTCCTATTTTATGTTTTCTAATTTGCAATGTCTGCTTCATAACTCACTTAAGTAAATAGATTTTTATTAATAATTTTAGGTACACCAGCATACCAACAGTATTTGAAACTGAAAGAGATAGATACAGGAAATGTCGAAGCCACAACAAAAGTAGAAGAAAAGATATCTAGTAAGAGGTATTACTTTAATTAGAGACATATCTCTAAAGCTTTTCGTCACTAATCAAGGTCATTGAAAGGAACTTTTGTCTTTTATTCTTTCTTCAATTCTGTTTGTGGCATCAAAGGTTATATAGCTTAATTCTCAATATTCTAAAAGCTATATAGACTCACTTAACTTTCACACATACACTGCTATGTCATTGATAGGAACCTCAGATAAAAATCTGCGAAAGATGTTTTAAGAATTATAACATTCTCTAAATGGGCAGCACTAAGAATGAATAAATATTTTTTGTTTGCATTTTTCTCCTTTATTGATAAATATTGTTCTTTACTGCTTCCAGAATGTACAAACTTGATTTGACTGATGGGAAACAAAATATAGAGGCAATTGAATATGAGACTGTAAACTTATTCAATAATGAAATTATTCCAGGTAGCAAAATATTTATTGCAGGTAAAGCTCACTTTTATTATATTAGTAAGATTAACGTAACAAACGTTACGTTTCCCCGAAGGGGTAGGCAGAGGAGTGTAGTACACTCCCACGTTTCACCAGTTAACGTTTAAGTCCCATGGAATAGGTGGTGAGCCTATTGCCATGCATCGGGCACATATCCAGACTCCGAACCACTACTAAAAAATCCAAATTAGAAAATTTTGTTTTATTATATTTTTTTGTTTTATTATATGTTTTATTATATTAGTATTAGGTTGTAAAATTTGTCTTATTTGTGTGTGTGCATGATTGTGTGGATGCGTGTGTAAGTCATACATTGTAACTCAGTGATACCTATTGGTATTTTATTATTAGTTAAATAGAAACAGTGGGATTCTGAGACCTATTTCATTGCAATAAAATTTTATAAATGTTACTGAATGTTTGTCCATAGGTCCTGTACAGTGCAGGGATGGCATGTTGTTGCTGACTAATAAATCGGTAGAGAATATTGCTGGAGAAGTGGAGAAAATGTATGTGACAAATTCTCTAGCTGTACAACTTTATACAAAGTTGAACTTAGATGTGGATAAAGGTGAATAAATGTGGTGCTTATAACCAAATATATGCTTATGACATATTGGGCATAGTGTATGTCAGCATGATTATCAGTCCATTTCCATCCACTGCTAGGGACAAATCTCTCCAATAGCATGCTCCTGTTCCTAGCCATTGCTAGCCACTTTCCATACATTGTCACTTCATCTAACTTTATGGTCCTCCTCATCCTCATCAGCCTACCTCAGTCCACTGCTGGACATACGCCCCCCCAAAAGGGGGTTTATGCCCGTAATCTCCACACTGGGCATGCGGGTTGGAGTTCGCTGAGCTTGACGGTCACCTAAGCTATATTTGCCAAGGTGTGGTCTTCACTCCAGAACACTAGTAATAGTGATGTTGTTACAATTGCTATACCTCTGTTGTATCTTACAGTGTGCACTGAGGTTGGTTCTGATCTGGATAGTTAATTGAATTGTGAATTGTAGTGTTATCTCTATTATTGTCTTTGTCTATGAGACCCATGACATACTGGACCTTTACTACCCCACTGTGTCTGTAAAATATTTACACCTAATAATTTGGCTCATAACCACAGTCCGTCATCGCTACCATCATAATCACCGTAACCATCAACATGTTCATAGTCATGATGAATATAAGCCTCTTCTATTGAGCCTACCAAGCATGGCTTTGGACTTGCCACGTTCACCTTAAATATCAATTTGCACTATATCCCACGCATTCCCTCACTCTGTCCTATTTGTTTGACAATATTTTACTTCGATCTTGCGTCCTTATTTTTAGTTGAGGGCTCCACGGCACCACCAATAGCAGCTGCCGTCAATAACGATCCATCTTCCACGACCACGTCAACCGTACAGCAGAACAATGTACGGGACAATGGAATAAATGTTCATACTGTCCAAAACCGCCCAGAAATAGTAACAAACAATAATGGGGAAACGCAGGATCGTCCACAAAGAGTGATTAACAACAATAGAGAAACGGTAATAGTAGAAAATATCGGTAAAAGACAACTAGAAATAGAGAATACAACGCTTAGTAACGCGGAGAAGAGAATGAGAGTGGACGTAGTGGTTAGTAACGACGACGGATATCCAGATGACGCTGATTTTACGGATATGCTATCAGAAGATGAAGATCATTGCAGAGATATAGAGAAACAATTCGAGGAAAAATTCAATGAGAGTATTACACGAGAATTGGTAACTGGTCCTAAAATATTGGCGACGAGTCCATACGTCTACATTAAACAAATAAATGAATTGCCGGAGTCAGAGAAAATGGGGAAAGTATTTCGAGTGAAGGGACAAGTTTTAAAAGTCCTGACAAATCTAACGCTGACGGACAAATGGAATTTGAAATGTGCGATAACAGACGGTACGGGGTGCATGGATGTTGAATTTTCAAGCGATATCCTATCAGGCTTCCTGCGTTACACTCCCCAAGGTATAAAGGCACTTAAGAGTAGTAATGAAGACAAAGCGACTATAATGGAAAGGATTAAATCGGTAAGCACATTCGGAGATCATTGAATTATTTATTCATCATCATCATCAGCCTATCTTAGTCCACTGCTAGACATAGTCCTCCCCGAAAAGGGGGTTTATGCCCGTAATGTCCACGCTGGGCATGCGGGTTGGAGATCGCAGGACACAGCTTTTGGCACCGCCGGCGCTACTGCCCGTCGGCGGCCAAGGCATTTAGCCGTGCCTATTTAGGCTGCGCTATACCGCAATCAGCCGGTCGCCA
>DWDT01003229.1:0-12582 GCA_018245595.1 Microceris scylla | reverse complement strand
ACAGGGGAAAGGAATATGATATTCGTTTTAATGGAAGTTACCACCAGATGGCGCTTCCATGTATCAAGTTCAATACTAATTAATAGATATCTATACGAATTCGTATAAATATAAGTAAAAAAAATATATTTTTGGTGCGATAAGTAAAATCTATATATATAAAAATAAATGTTTGTCTGTATGACATCGATGGACTCAAAAACTACTGTACCGATTATTATGAAAACTGGTATATATATGTATTTATATGTTGTTTCTAATAAATTCTAACCGGTTGCTCAACCAGCATTATAAAAAAAGGAATGTTCGCTTATATTCGAACAAGAAACAATATTGGTTTGCCACAAACACCACATTATAGTGTATAATATTTCGCCGCTTAAATAAACATATAGAGATGTTAACAAAGAGAGAAAAAAGATGCTTTTTCAATATTGTATCGTGCGCCCCATAAGTATGATGCCCGTGTACATCTCATAAATATTGAAAACTGTCAGGCGATACGCGATCTCGGGGGCGAGTGTATAATGTATGAAGGTCCCCAAGTTTTTGTGATATTTATAAATTATATCAAGCCTAGGGATATCGTGGGGGTTAGGAGTTATATTGTTAACTGAAGCCTGGCCTAATACTTGTTGATATTTTATTATAATTTTGTGTTATTAAACGTGGGAGTGTGCTACATTCTTTTGCCTATCCCTTCCGGGATTATAGGAGTAATGTTACGTTTTTTTATGTTATTATCGTTGGTAATTGAATACCCCTACACCCAAACCCAAGTGTGAAGCATTGTTAGGTTATTATTATATTCATCATTATTTTCATTTGGTCCAGTTGTTAGTGATGCTGTCAGGGTCTATCCGGACATTGAATCTACGACGCCGAGCAAAAGTATTTAGTGTTTTTTGAGTGAAAACAATTTTCCGATGTAATATCATTAATATATTGTCACGCTAGGTCTTTTAAGGAGTGAGTAGAGAGCATTGGAAGACGGCGGTCTAACAGTAAAATTATATAGGGATTGGTGATGATAAAAATTCAAGCTACCAGTTTAAGTATACACAGGATTCGGGCACGTTGGAGGTACTTCCACCGTGTCATTTCTGTCTGCCTATTGAAGACTTTAAAATGTCCTGAAATCTACCGAGACAGCTTGACAATTTATAAACTTTCCAAGCCAACGATTGTTGCTACTTTTGTATCACTTGAGCCATTGATACTATCTTCTTACCAAATAAATCGAACTCAAGATAATACAGAACCATCCCACATAGCTGCAAAACAGCGCAAAAGAACACAATAGCGCAATAAATTCGACAAAATTCGTGAATTAATGTTCTAAATTAATTTTATTAGTCTTACAAACCGGTTATAACCGGTAATAATCGACAATACTCACGTTAAGACTTCCACAAACTGGTTATATCCAGTAACAGCCCGTTCGGATTGAAAATAATCGGTTCAAACCGGTTCGACACACATTAAAAACAAAAAAATACATCTCTCATAATTATTAAAAGGTAGCTGAAGAGTCGAGCATTGATAATTTATGGCCGCGGCTGTCCCTGTCGCACCCGTGCGGTGACATGCGCTTCGACCGGTCGTACGTCCCGCTCGCTCCACGCGTGCGCAGTAACACTTTCTTTGTTCGCGTCGCGTGTAGTTAGTATGTGTATTTAGGGTATCGCATAGTAAACGATACAGCGATGTTTCGGTTTTCGGTTATAATTTTGGTGGCGGAGCCGCGCCGCTGTGACGGCTCGCCGTGAACCACATCTATGGTCAGTTTGATTATTTCCTACCGATGTGACGGTGTGGATGATTATTTGAATGATGTTTTGATGCTGTGAAGCAGTACTAAAGGGCAGTAGTCAGTGAAAATTTCATATAGTTTTAATGAAATGTAAATTATTCAACTTAATATTACTAGCTAACGTGTCAATGTTGTTACGGGCAAGGATGCATAGTTTCATCCACACCCTTGCTACTGGCAAAAGCTAACTGCATTATTCCATGCTTGTACGTGTATGTATGTATCATCATCATCATCATCAACAACAACAACAGGTAAATGTTGAAGTGCTAATCTTCTCTGCCTATCTCTTCGAGGAACGACAGGTGCGATGTTCTGTTAACTGGAATATGAGTAACAATTGAAGTAAAGCACATAAAGTGGGCTACTGAACATGTTTACATATGTATGTAATATATTTAAATCGTGCATCTTATATGGCGGCCGTTCTGGTGCGCCTTTTTCTTTATTTTAGGACAATATTTAAATATATGAAACAATTGGATACTTATGAGACAACTTCGATTTATATATTTTATAACACGATCTAATGTTTATTGTATTATATGTTTATGTACGTGAGAGTTTTGATCCTTTGCTACATGTTGATAAGAAAGCAGCTGAAAATATTTTGTACTATTTGTCAATGAAAGCTTAAGAGCTTGGCTTGAGCACATGGCACGATAATAGGTTACCTTAAATATTTTTTAATTCAACACTTGAAAGAGAAAAGTGGAGAAAGAAATGTTTATACGGGTATGATACTTATTTCATTCTCGGCAAAGTCGCGGTTGACATCCGCGCTTAACAGCACAGAATGAGAACATCTATTGAAAACATTAATTTTAGACCCTAACAACTCATATTCGCTTTAGTTCGGCAATTGTCCTTTCTTTAGTAACTTCCTTCATATTCTCTCTTTGTATCTGCAACTGACTTTTTCTTGGCAACTCATTTCATACTGTCAGTTCTCTTTCACTTAAAAGTCATACAGTACCAAAAAAAAACAAAAAAGCAAAAAGAAAACCTAACCATCTTACATGTATCTAACGCCTGTCTATTTCTAATTAAACTAATATAGCGCTAGGACTTTGTCATATCAAAGCACTAGAGTCGAGAAAGCGAGGAGAATACTGAGCATTTCAGGCATTACGCACTAATTGCTAACTTACTTAATGAAATATACTTTCAGCTGATGCATATGTATACTGTGTATTAAATGAATCATAAAAAATTTTGTCGCGTTAAGCTCTTGGAAAGATGAACGTCAGGAAATTTTTATACGTGCCTTGTAAGGAACATTTAACTGTCCGTTCCAACAGTTATCATAGAATACCAAAAGTTCTTAATTACGAGATCTCTCCAGGATATCTTAGGAACTTCCGACCCTTGGCTTGCCCAACAACCCCAAATAATCAGCATCGACTGTATTTCGACGCACCCCCAACTACCCCTACACAATGGCTATATTCCATCGTACACTTGCACGCAAAATTGAAATAAACACTCTGTATTTTCCCCAACATTAAAATCGTTAATTCCCCTATTATATAACACTAGCGCTAAGTTATGTGTAAAATAAAACAAAATATCGATAAAAAGTTATAATTCGTGACTGCGTCGCGTGACTCGTTACTATGAGTTAGAGTCTGTTGACCACTGAAAGATAAAATATTACGTGCTATAATTTATAATATGCAAGATAAAAAACTGTCGCCTGGGGCACTGCCACCGCTACAAGCATTTGTAGTGTGAAGCAATTGTTATTTCATAATAGTAATAATATAAATTACTAAACCGAAAACCAATAAGAAAATACAATGTGGCGGGCTAATAACCCATTTCTTCCGTACCACCACCTTTGTTGGAGCTTAGAACTGAATGAAATTTGTCTGTGACTGACATCGAATAGGACGAATACTAACTAGTAGTTACTGCGCGAATACTAACAGTTGTTTAAACAGCCTATTATTGCAGTCCTCTTATCAATTAACACCCATTAGCCGCCACTAACAGTCTTATTCCAACAGTGCTTTCCAAAGTCGTTTGCGTGCGTCTATGAGCGGTAACGAGATCTCGTGGCCTGTACCTGCTCATTTAATATTCTCTTACTGTAAAAACAAATGACAGAGCCTTTGTCTAGAGATAGAACATCTCGTAAATTTCCGTCTATATATCTGTACCTACTGCTATGCAACAACGCTTGTACAACTATTTACCCAGCTCTCTAGACATTGACATATTCTTTGATGACCGACGTACATTTAAAGAAGACATTGTCGATCACCTGTCTGGAAACATTTAAACCAAAAGGTTTTACTTAGTGTTCTTACCGTTGTATTAATTGTAAACTCATTGTAATCTCACTAAATTTATAAACCTATTATTTTTTAATTATTATGTAGCGCCTATATATTGTATCCTTTCATACATTCACGCTTGCCGTGGTTGCCTATAATTGAAGCGACATTTAAAATGTTATTTGTGTAATTTTGTAAAATATGAAAAATGTACGTTTCGTTGGCGGTCCTAAAATAAAATAAATAAATAAATAAAACGCTTGCATTATTATATTGCCGTTTGAATGATATGGATATAAACGTATTGACACATGAAACATTTTAATTAATTCTTGACCTACTCCGTGGAGATATTTTCCACGAACAGACATATAACAAACAAAAAAGCACTTTGTCAGGTAACACATTTATTATCGAACTGAACACTTCCTCAAGCAGGCTACACTAAAATATTTATCGGGTTAAACAAATATCGTAATATATCCGTGCTCTACATAACAATTTCCTTAGCACATAACAAATGAATCAAGGTATACATAACAATTTCCTTGGCACATAACAAATGAACCAATATGTCGCTGAGCTAATATTTATAAGCGTCCATGCATGCAGCGAGCGTGCATGATACATTGTTATCGAAGATTAATTGTTGATTTCGAATGCATGGCGCGTGTGTACTCGAACACGTCCAGCTCTACGTAGCTCTACACAATTCTCAATGCACATGAGTCACTTAGCCGATAACAACTTGAGTCAATATAAGGACCAAATAGGCTTTTTGTAAGCTCTACAAAACTATACACAGTTGTAGATGTATGAATTAGCTACAATTAACAATTTGAATCAATATAGGAATAAACTAAATTTCTATAATCTATTAGCTGTAAGCAGGGCAGTTATCTTTGAGCTGCCAGATCTTATATTAACTCATTTGAATTACAAGTAAAATTCGGTATACAAAACTGTCATAAATACGCTGCTAAATTTGAAGAGCGCTTTAGAAATGGTTTAGTTTCAGTACGAGGTTTGTTTGTTCAATGCAGTTGAAATTTAATTTCAAAACTTCTATTTACACATACTTAATAAACGACACAATCAGATTTATATAAATTAATTATTTAATTACATTTGTATAGTACATAGTTCTAGATAGAATATCTCGTATGTATGTATAAGAATCAGTATAGGCCGTAGAACAAAAGGCTTTAGTCTGTGAATACATCTTGTGAAATGTTAATCGTTTTTTTTGATATCCTTTGATTAACGTTCACTCTGAAGGTCGGAAAGTCTTATATTATGGTGAGATACCAATCGTTTACATTTCAAATTTCACTATTGGGTAAATTTTGAGTTCGATTGCAAAATATAAACATTTTTTTAAAAAAGTAACTCCGAACTCTGTAGCTTACTGAAGGTCTATACAAGATACAATCCCTGTCTGCATCCACCCGACTAACATAGCACAGTAATGTTTCCGAATGTATGATAAATACAAAACGCCCGACACAAGTGTACGAGTACTATGAACACGCCAACACACATAAACTAATAAAGGAATCTCAACAGCCGACACATTCAGTAACTAGTATGAAACGTAACATCACGCCTGTAATTCCCGAACAGGTAGGCAGAGTTTTGTACACTCCCACATTTCCCCAGTTACGTTTAAGTCCCACGGAATAGGTAGTGAGCCTATTGCTAAACACCGGGCACAAACCCAGTCTCCTAGTCACTACTAGAAATTCTAAATTAGCGAAATCCAATAGTATTCGACTCGGGATTTGAACTCAGGGCCCCCCGATCGGTGGTCGCGCTTGCAACCACTCGACCAACGCAGAAGTCATGGCAACGAGACACCAGTATGAAAGTTGTTCGAAAATAAAATCAAAAAACATTAATCGGGGCAAATAAAATCCATAAAATCGCAGAATTCTACATAACAGTTTTCTAAGCACATAACAAATGAATCAATACACACATAACAACAACAATTTCTGTCACCCGCTCAACATGAACCATTTTGCTAAATATTAATACATTTTTATCGATGTACATTCAATGCTACCACAGAATTAAAACATCGTAAGCGACTAACGATATATAAATGACACGTCCAGCTCACACTACGCGTAGACCTAATCACAGTGTGCGTGACATGTCACATCGCGAGCGGTAATATGAACATTCAACCCGATTACAACCGGATATATCTGTTTAGTGCGGCGACGTTGTAGGAATGAAGTGGTAAATGACCTTTTTGTTTCGACTTAACTGTTGTAACGTTCGGCCATGTTTTGTACAACTCTAATTCGAATGAAAGAATATTTCCAATGAGGGACTACATAATCGTTGTACTTACTTACTTACTTACTACGCTGGCTCCGCGACCCGAAGTGGATCTTGGCCTCCGACATCAAAGTACACCATTCTTCCCTATTCTTTGCTCTATCTGGCCAGTCGGGCACCCCCAGCTCTTTAAGGTCTTTGGCGACTTCGTCTTTCCAGCGGTACATTGGTCGACCCACCGGGCGGCGACCGGAGGGCCGACCAAGATATGCTCTCTTTACTGCCCGATCCTCTCCCATCCTTATCACGTATCCGAGCCAGCGCAATCGTTGTACGTTTGTATGTAAATTATAATATAAAAGACATGTAGGTAAATGCATATTTAGATAGTTATTGATTTGAATGTAAGGGCCACATGGGTGTAATAGTTAGTGAGACTGCTGTGACGTGGGCTGTGGGTTAGATTCCCAGCCGATGAAAATATTTGTGTGGTAAGCAAAAGAACTTGTGTTTCTGGGTATATAAGAAAGTCTATATACGAGTAACTACTATATTTATGTGTAAATAAGTCTTAATCAAATATCTTATTAATTATCAGGTTCTTCCTAGTTTAAGACCATGTGGCCGTGTGCGTAGTTATTGGTTCACAGCTCATTTGTTAAATGCGTTATATTAATAATTTTAAATCTGTTAAATTTTTACTTTACAGGCGCTGCTGAACCAAGTTTGATAATATTCAACGTAAATTACACTTAGGAATAGACTATTTTCTTTGCAAAACAATTTGGTTTTCTTGTAAAACTCTTTTGTAACAAAGAAGTTTTGATATCTCTGCTGAATATTAAATTCTCTGTAACTTGTTAAGATGGTATGTAGCATAAGAGAAAACATACAATTTTTTAAATTAGGCCTATGTTACAGTTAGCATGTAGTGCGTTATCAACTGCAGGTACTAATGTTCATTGCCAGCAATTAATTGTGATAACATCCGCATTACGCTAAATGTTGTTTGCCAGTATAATCAGGAAAACTAGTTGATAAAGTTTAAATGTGTTACTGCTGCTTATAACACCCATCACCTAGCGCTAACAGTACTGTTACGAGTAGGACTAGCCCTGGCATAGATATTTCCTTTAATTGTTGGTAAGATTGTTAGTTACTATTAAGAATTGGACTATTAGTAACATAAGTCCGGTTAGTTCCACTTTGACTGCCTCGTTGGTTGTCTGGTCGGGAGGTCCCGGGTTCAAATCCCGGATCGGTTACTATTGGATTTTTCTAATTTGGAATTTCTAGTAATGACTCGAAATCTGGATCTGCGTCCAGTGTATGACAATAAGATCACCATCTATTCCAAGGGACGTAAATGTAACTGGTGAAACGTGGGAGTATACTATACTCCTCCGCCTACCTCTTCGGTGATGAAAGGCGAGATGTTACGTAGTCCAGCTAGTCCACGTTAGTACGATTGCAGTTAGTCAGTTAGTATCTGTGCTATTCCGGACTGGTCACAGACGTATCGCTACTCCTGAACATTGAGATGGTCACCTCTAATGGACACAACTACACCTTAGAAGGAAACATGAATTGTTATCACTAACAATTGCTCAACGATAAGATCATACAACTTCTACACACACGATCTTCCAATCCCACATTAAGTATCAAGAGAGCTTGTGTTATGGCAACCAGACGGCTGATAAACTACATTTGTGCATAAAGATAACATAAAGAAACTATAAAAATACTTTTATTTCATAAGCACAATGAAAAACGCAAAACCGTATCGACGCAGAAACCCTTATTCATAATTTGTGTACAGATCAGTAGAGTAAGGGTGGAATTATCAAACCCTTTGAGATTCATATCGGACAGCTTGACTCACGACAAACAGAATAACAGACGTAATATTTTGAGGTATTAGACGTAATATTTTGAGCTATTAGACTTTAGTTTGCAAGCTCTAAATAATTATACCAATACTAATTTTAATTACATAAAATAATTTGTTTTATGTAAGAAAATTAGATAGTAGTCACATTGTGTCCGCTGTCGCCCGTGGACATTTGCAACTGATTTTGATTACAATTCTTATATTTAACAATTTCATTTAATGTTATTTAATTTTCTATGTTACGATTTAAATTGAAATAATATTTATTTAGAGTGTACTTCTCTATCTAACTCTACCCCATTTAATTTGAATTTCGGTCTAGGTTGCTGGATTTCAATATTTTCAAATTCTATCCATTTTTGAAACAGTCTTCGTAGCTTCTTCGTACCGGAAACTAGTAATTCGAAAACTGTTTCGGACGTGACAGAGAAAATTATCTAGAATATTAACCTTTCCAATAAGGTGCGAGCAATTTTGTCTTCGTCATCGAGTGCTCACGCGACAAAATTTAACAATACTCTGGTATCCTAATTTATTTCATTATGTAACTCTTGACGCGCTGTATATAACATCTTCATGACACTCTCGTGAGCACCCGCCCTTAAATTCGGTCATAAACGTAGCATTTACGGAATAAAATACTAACACAAGAGTCCGTTTATTATTTCAGTTGTTAATTATTAAATAATAGAGACAGTGAAGATGTAGAGTCGTTTGTCTAATCAAGATATTTTGCGGAGCGTGAAATTGTCTACGCAACTTGGTAGTTAATTATTGGACAAGACGCTTAAAACGACAAGAGAAAGAGAGACAGAATGAGAGAGAGAGATACAATTGTTTATTCGCTGGTTTTAAATTAGAAAGCTTTCGTTGCTTTGAGCGATAATTCTTTAAATGATAGAATTACACTAAATGTACAATGTTTAATAATAATAACTGTCTCGGTGGTCCAGTGGTTTCAAGTCTCACTGCTGAGCAGGAGCGTTAGGGTTTTATCCCCGATGTCTATCTCCAGCCCGATTGCCCTTTTCCATAGAAAGATGTAAAGGTCACTGGTGAAACATGGAACTATACTACAGACCTTTGCCTTACCTTCTGAAAGGCACAGGCGTGATATTACGTTTTTTTGTTACGAAATATGAACCCTTTAAATACCGTTACATATAATCTCTGAAAGCTATCGTGAGTTTTTCTACCCTTTAACGAAAATCAAAACGCTAGCAGTGCCGCCTAGCAGCAGTAGGTATAGCAGCAAGGCTCAAAATCGTTCTAGCGGCTTTAAAGTTACATTAAACACACCTGCGCGTTTACTTTGGGTGAGATTAGGAATTCCACAGCACTTAGTTCCGCCGCAAATAATTAAACTGTGAAAGCTTGCGTAAACAGCTCCCCGTTTAGCATATTCCAAGTTTTCAGCTCGATTTCTTTCGAAATATTGAATATTAAATGTTTGTGGCGCCTTATAAAATAATGAACTTGGTTTTGAAAGCAAAAATCTTGATGGACCGCGCTGAACTGTGAATTTAGTCTCCTAAATATCCTGTTTATGTTGTTCTGTCAACTCGAGTTGATAGTTTTTGAATGATCCATTATTCGGCTCGATATTATAATACTCGTTCTACTCGCCAGGTTGGCTAAATTAAAATTGCTTGGATTTATTAAATACAAATATATGTATATGTATATAAGTGTGTGTGTGTGTGTGTGTGTATATATACATATATTAAGCCTGTGTAATTTTTACACATCGAACATAATAAAATCCCGTCACGTGCTTTCTAGAAGTACTGGGAGTTGTGGTATCTATTTAAGTAAATGAATACAAATGTTATGAATACAAAATAATAAAGTTAAACAAAAATAAATATTTGGTGTGCTCAAACTTCATTCTGATCAAAGAAGGCATTTTTGCCCTTTGTTAGTACCAATAAGGGATAAAAATAAATAAATATATGTATATATCTGTCTATATTTCCACATATACCTACATATTCGTTTAGTGGTTTTTCTACAAAACTTATTTGGTATTAAATAATAATACTGTCATTTGCTCAAAAATGGAAACTCAATACGTGAAGTCTTCATTTGGAAAATATAAAAAAAAATTCTAAATTATTTAAATTCGAAATGCAAAAGGGTGAAAATTGCTTGATATTTCAAGTTACAGTGCTCGTACGGGTAAAAATATGGGAAATTTCTAAAGTCTGGTTTTGTTTACGATTGTTTTGAAGCGAAGTAGGTACTGTTCAAACTGTGAAACTGACAAATAAAGTTTTTGTCCAAGCAAAGCACCTTTTTTATCGACACAAACCTTTACTAGTTTTTTTCTTGTTGTGCAATAAAAGTATTCTTATGCATTTGCTATACTTTATTAACGATAAATTGCTTACTTTAAGACTAACTCTACGACGTAGAGACGTAGCATATGTCTACGACGTAGCCAATTCTATTAAGTGTAACAAAAACTTAATTAAAATGGTTTCTGACAAAAATTCTTTTTACTGCTAGATAAATGTAAAATTATTTTAAAGATTAATTTTAAGAATTCTAGAGTATTTTGTTGAGTATTTATTAAAAAATTCACTGTTCGTTTTGAAGTTTAGTTCTGAACAGTTCCGTACCTTTTCATGAGATGTATTTCATAAATTCACTATTCTTTTAAAACAATATTCACAAAACAAAGAAGTATTGTAGGAAGTTTTAAAATAAAAGAAAATTCAGTCTCAAGTCGCTACCGTAACCACTAACAATGTAGGTACGTATTTCTGCTCCTAAGTAGGAAATCCCTGTATTGATGTGTCCCAGTTTGGAGAGTGCGACAGACAGACACATAAAGATACAGAATGTTCGAACTTAGCTTATTGCATTGGATTTGTAACTTCTATTTGATATAGAGTTCTATATGAAATTATGATATTACTAGTATTTTTAACGCTTGTTTAGTCGTTGCACTGTTGGACACCGGCCTCCTCTCAGAATGAGAGGGCTTAAGGCGCCAGCTGCCAAATAAGCCAAGTGTGGGGTGGCAAACTTTGCACCCTTAAAGAAACATTTATTTATACCTAATATAACAGTAATTTTTATTTAATATTAATGTTACGTTTGTTTAATACGCATTCTATTAAATAAAGTAGAAGGTATTTAGAAAGGAATCTGTAACCAAATAATAATGACTAAAATAAACAGATCTATCCCAGCCCATATGCGCATCTTAGGGATTGTGGGTAAAACTCGCTTTGGGGATGTTTGTATTCATCACAAGACTGATAGACGCAAGCCAAGTCCAATTTAGCGCTATGGAGATGAAAAGTTAAAAAAATATTTGCACATAACATCACACCTGCAATCCTCGAAGGAGTAGGCAGAAGAGTGTAGTATACACTTACGCTTCACCAATTACGTTTACGTCCCATGGAATAGGTGGAGAGCCTATTGCTATACACCGGACACAGATCCAGACTCCGAGTCACTACTATGTAGAAATTATAAATTAGAAAAATCCAATAGTATCCGCCAAGGATTTGAGTTCAGGACTTCCCGATCAGTAGTCACATTTGGAACCACTCGACCAACGAGGCAGTCAGGTAAAAAAATATTTCTTGACATTACGTCCAAATTATAGCGATCGCCAAAATTATTCTTAATACGCATAGCTCAAAGCAATATCCGGTTGTAATTAATATTAAAACGTAGCAACATCACCGAGCTTCGTTTCAAATCATCAACTTGGTTTACCCGCGAACAGAAACGAATTGAGCAAAGTAAACGTTAGTTAAAAGGAATTCATGTAGTCAGACTTACCACCAAAAGCCGATAGCTCATTCCCAATTCTGTTGGCTTAAGAATTAACATGCCGGCCGGAGACACACTTCGATGCTATAAACTATAAGCGATTAACGCCACTGAGGAATTAACATAAAAATAAAATACCACCACATCTGTATTTTTTCGAACGGGTAGGCAGAGGAGTGTATAAGTCCTACTTTACTTTACTTATGGCTGACATTAATTTCATGGATATATAACTATAAAATACGCATGTCAGTTCTATAAGTATAAAAATATTTGGCACTTTGTTTCCTCCGCCTAACACAACGGGCAGGTCCCTTTGATGGTATGATTACAAAAATATTATACGCGAAGGACACACACAAAACACATACGAGTATGCACATAAATGAAGCTTGTAATGAAAACAATATGTCGGAATAAAAACTTATATAAAGCTTTTTGTATGCCGCCTGTTTTAGTGATAAAGTTGGACGTATTAAGTGAAATGAAAGATCAGTGAACGGTAATTAATGAAGCGT
>DWDT01003228.1:0-12583 GCA_018245595.1 Microceris scylla | reverse complement strand
GGTGAAACGTGGGAGTGTTCTGCATTCCTCTGCCTACCTCTTCGGGGATTACAGGCGTGAAGTTACTCTCTTAAATATTAAATAATCAAATACGTACATATGGACCTACTTAAGTTCGATATACATAGTACTAAGACAAATACAAATTATAATAATGATACATGTTTTCCAAATGCCAATTACAGGTCCGCAGTACAACAGGGCAATCGCCAGCAATATATCGAGAACGACTGTCCCCTTTACTAACCCCTCGCAGCAATAAATTGTCGCTCACAAAGTCTTTATCAACGTCTTAACCTTTAGAAACCAGCGGAATAAATCTACCGGGTAGCACCAGCACCGCTGACACGGTGAGAGTTCACGGTGTAACCCACCTGCGCTCAAGGCGACCGGCTGCGACAGTTGGCGATTCAACGATAATAAAACGATTCAGAACACGATATTAAAACGTTACTAAAATTTACTGTTCGTGTAGTTCTTACATTCGTATCCATTTTATTATTCGGGTTTTTTTTTCATTGATAATTACTATGTATTGACTGTGTGTGATTGTATTGGTAATTAACGGTTGATTTGTATTAAAATATGCGTAAAATTTTAATAAATAAGTACAATAATAAAGCTCAAAGCTCGTTACTAACTAACAAAATGAATATTTTCTATATCATTTCAATATCGTTAGCTGGAATAGCCGACCGCCGCAAGCGTAGTGGACAAGCGAAAGTCCATTACGGATTTATTGCCATCAGATTGCTATCATTTTCATTGCGGCAGGATTATGTTGTTTGAATGCGTTATTAGGACCGTAAATATTTCTCCACTTCGATTGTTGTCATTCTTAATTGTTATATTATAAACGTAACTTCACGCTTGTAATCCCCGAAGAGGTAGGCAGTGCAGAAGTTTCTCAGGTTTCACCGGTTACGTTTACGTCCCACTATGGAATACGTCGTGCGCCTATTGTCATGCATCGAGCACATATCCAGACTCCGAACCACTACTAGAAAATCTAAATTAGAGAATTTTGTAGTGTTCGACCCGGGAATCGAACCCGGGACCTACCGATCGGCAGTCGCACTTGCAACCAACACGATCAACGAGGCAGTCAACCATATCAAATAATAAATCATATCTTTATGCAATATAACTTAGAGATATAGACACTGCTAATAACTTAAGATTGAGTGTTCGTGACTTGAAGCGAAAACGCTGATGGGTAATGTAGGGATAGTTTTGTAATTTGTACTTTGGAAGGCATATCTTAGTGATATGCTTGGTTGAAGAATAACCAGACTCAGTAACCAAATTCTCCGGCAATCGATATTACCCCCAGCGTAATGTAATGTAAAATAGATTGAAACCAGCTAAACAGTGGAAACATTAAATTTGGAAACAGTATATTATATATACATGCTTATGGGTCTTATTTTAAATTACAGGAACACCAGTGTTGAATCGTAAGATAACCCTGCGTAGAGAAACCCTTAAAGCTCTAGAGACGAGGAGAAATTCAGTGATGGCGGAAAGAAGAAAGTCTCAGATGCAAACACTCGGCGCTAACAACGAGTATGGTGTAACCGGGATGGTAATGAAATTAAATCTAGATTGTTTATGACCTAATAGGTAGACGTAATTAAATATGAGTTGCTCCAACATAGTCTTCTGGATAAATTTATTGATATGGAATACAAGTGTCCAATGAGCTGTTCTGAGGTTTCTCATGTAGAGACAATTTTTTTTTCAACCCATTACAATTCCACTGTTGGACTACAGGTCTCCTCTCATATTGAGAGGGTTAAGGCCATAGTAGTAGTTAAATGTTAAATGGTAGGTCTGTTTGCTATGTCTATGAAATTAAAAAATTGTACGTTTCAATTATCTTACGCCATTTAATCATATTTCAGTTGAACAATAATCACGGAGCTGCACCACGACACCGTACATCGACAGCAAATATATCAGTGAAGGATGTGTTTGCGGAACCCAATGGAGGGCAGGTGAACAGAGGGTACGAGACTTCCCTAGGCGACGAAGACGATAGCAACTCTATGAGGCTGCAACCGAGGCAAAATCAAGTCACATTCCAAGGACGATATCAATGAAAAGCGTTACATTCGCACATCCTAAGAGTTGCCAAAATTACGTACGAATTTAGACGAAGTGCCTAGAATAATAAATTGTAGATACTCATTATAGGATAGTTGCTGTCATTCGCTGATCCCAAATCTCATGGAATGAGTAATGAAAACTTTAGTTATAAAACATTTTTAGCTTGTGATATTTTAAACATTATTTTTTTCGAGAAATATCTATAACGACGAGACAATATTCCGTCCATCTGTATAATTTTATAATTCTAAGATGTATTACACTGCCACTAAACTTTACATTTTGTATATTTTAATTTTTTTTACGTTGTATCCGACGAATATAAGTATTACAAAGTCAAAATCGTTTCTTTACGCCTGTTTCTATCTACTCGGTAATGTATTATGGTAGAAGACATCGTTTGACAGAGCCATGTGAGGAGTGCCCTCTCTTGAATCTACTCCAGTCTCAAAACACCAGTACTGTCTGTATCACCTTCCTGTTTAAAGGTTGTGATGGACACACTACATTCAGTGGCACTCCAACTTAATACTCTTGAGCAACATGTCTATGAAGGACTCTGAATCTATATAGGTTTGGTGCCAACAGGGCTGCAGTAATTACTTACCATTAGTTGCCCTGTACACTCCTCTCTTTTATTTAAGAAAAATGTCACATTACCTTTGTAGGATTCAAAAAAGAAACAAAAATGTGTGTCACAGATGAGTTTATATGGATATTTGGAAACATACAAAATGAATTTACACTTAATATGTTTTAGCCATACTTATTAATCTTAAATAAAACTTACAGTAAATCTCCTTAATTTTCCAAAAATGACACAAATTCTGTGAGTTTGAATAACTGATCTTCACTGGATGTGTGCAGCGGTGCAGGTTGGACAGGTGGGGTCGGGAGGATCGTAAGACCGTCAGCATTAAGCTCCCATTTACGATCTCTGCATACTTGTAGTACAGCCTCCTTGCTCAATCCGGTCATATTCACCACAGTGTCTATGGATACTGAGCTGTATGCCCGACCTATTAAATTGAAGGCCCGTTCACGAACCTTTTCTGTAAATAAAAAATTCTCTAATTATTTAATTAACTGGTTAGGTAATTATTGACAATTGAATTGATTATTAAATTTAACATATGTATATCACTGTTGAAATTAAAACTATATGTTTGTTATATTATTATGTCGTATTTTGGTTTTACTACAGGGTTATGACTTAGGCAGAGAATGACTTAAAAGTATCAATTAATTATGGTTCCAACATTGAACCTTCATTATTGAAAGCATAATACTGACATTTCAAGCCATGATAAGCCAGAGTGCTGGTAAATTACATATATCCATACATATCATACTTTCTTACACAGATATTTATTTTTTCTTATGCCCGCATATAGAATAAATTCTTATGCACCTGATACTAATATTAGTTCTGAATGAAAAAGACAATGCAAGACAATGTTTAGTATTAAACATAGGCAAGTACCTTCTAGGGCTCTAATTATATTAGCTACTGGTTCAGTCCATGTGTACGCTGCCAGTGCTTGATAAGTGCCCACCAGATCTTTTTTCCATAATTTCTTGCCTATAGCCCATATTGCTGCTATTTCCGGATTGCTGCTGGTAATGTTCTGTGGTATTCTTTTCCATAAAAATTTTGCATTGCACCTGTAATTTATAAAAATACTACATTACTAACAGAACTCATCGAATTCTTTTCATTTTAAATTATTTCATTATAATTCATTTTATTTTATTATAGGCTCAGTACCAATTACATGGCACGTAAACGTAATTGTCGAGACCTGGGCGTGTACTACACTTTTCTGCCTACCCCTTTAGGAATTACTGGTGTGATGTTACATTTTATTCTTAAATTATTCTTAATTACTTATCTTTTAGTATGATATCATCACACCAGGCACTGTACAAAGTAGGCAAAGAGGGCTTCTTAAATTATTTATATACTGAATTGTAGATATTATAGTTTTCATAAGTACATAACATTTCTTTAATAAAAATAATGTTTTTAGTTACACAGCAGGACAACAATACATGAGCCCATGCTAATAAAATATCAAAGGTCATCGGAATTTTGCTAACCATATGATAAACCTAACAGCAAGCTCAACAAATATTTACAAATACTACAAAGGGTTAGTGGAACTAATAAGCCTCTTGCTTTGCTCTGGTACTCTGATATTTAAATGCAGCAGCCAATTCAGAAAACAATACAATATAAAACTAAATGAAATGGAATATATCGTCACAAAGATAATACTTAGATTTCTTAGAGGACTATGGTTGTATTGTGCACTGTTTTTAAGAGTCATGGAATCTTATAAACACTGTATTTTGACATGCCCGAAGTCAATAAAAGCCTTCATGTCCCAATTGAAAAAAATTAAATTTAAGCAACCAATTAGTTGCACAGTTTAATTTCAGTGTTTTTTAAAGTATTATGTAGCTGTGCAATATCTATTTTAAATGAATTACGTATAAGTCACTAGGTTAACTTAATTTAGGTTATAATAATTTTAAAACTTACAAATCATTTTGATATAAATAGATTGCAAGTAACTGCGCGTACGTTGAAGGCAGCGCCACTCCAGTTGGCGCCTGAAATTTGTTCAGAAACATACATTACTGAAGACAAACAAATATGTCGATAAATACACGAATATGAAATTTGTTTACCTCTAGCTCTTGTTTTTCTAGGTCTGCACAGAGTTTATCAAAATTAGTGATCATATTGACCACTGATGATATTAATCACGTTTTTTTAAGTTTAGTATTAGATTTTTTATTGTTTTCTAGAGGTATTTCCAGTAATTTCTGTTTAGAAAAATCAGGTTGCTTAATGACAACCATGTGACATATGTCATGAGTGATATGTCAATATTAAAGTTCTTAATTTTTTATTTGTATTATATAAAAACTAAAACAATCGTAGTGCCTACAATATTTATAATTTCTTGAGTTCTCAAAAATAATAAAGCACCAATGTCCATATAATTACTGCTAGTATTTCTTTATATAATCGCTGACAAATACGACATTTTTTAATTTATCGTATGAAGACAAAATAAAGAAATGTTATTTATGAAAATATAGTAAAAGGTTTCTCAAAAATATTTAAATACTTTCAACTAAAAGAATATAAGAAATATGAAAGTTTTTTTTTTAAATTTAGGGACATATATACTTGAAAACGACTAAATGTGATGTCAACCCCGCAAGAAGCAGGCAGGAGTTAATTGCGGCAAGCTGAGGGCAGTATCTAATGCTTATTATTATAAAGACGATGTCCGGTAATGATCTGAGACTGTCTGATGATAATGATGATGATGTTAATGAAACAAGACAATATAATCTTCACTTACAAGAATATCTAAAAGTAAAATTTACATATATTCACTTATTCATTAAAAAAGCATATATTACTATTTATTTGAAGGATAAATTGACTTGGTTAATTACGATGAGTAGAAGTAATATAGGTTTGTGGTGGTATTGCTTAACATAAACCTCTTAGATATTAGCATAATATTTTGTAGGAATAAAAATGCATGTATTCAGCAATATACATTCAGTGAGAAATTTGTATTTCATTGTCAACACAACATTGTGAATAAAATTAAAACAATAAAGCAGTAATACGTCCAAAGAGCGTGCACTATAAAAACCCATTTATTTGTACCGTAACTATCGAAAAAAAATTTGCTATTAGAAAATAGATAGCGTACCTATAATTTAAGTTATCACTTCAATTAGAACTAGAACTTCACTAGAACATACATTATTAAAATTTTTGTGTTGTCTATCCAGTTGTCTAAGCTTCTTCGAAATGACTATTTAAATTTTAACGGCACTTTTATTGGCGGGTAGACTTAGAGATAATAATTTAGGCCACTTCGTATGCGAGTAAATCTATTGCTACATTAAAACGTAGTTATATAATTTTAGGGCATTATAATTATTCGCATAATGCTATTTAATTATTGGCTAGTTATAACTAAACCGTAAGTTATGATTATGATCTGGTCATAACCTACATCAAAACGTATCTACGGTGATTTCTATGATTCCTTCCCTACATGTGATAGAGTTTGTTCGTTGAATATCAAACTCTAACATGAACAACTGTTAGCAAACTACATCAAAGGTAAAATTAGGATGAAGGTATTATGCTATCGCAAGTACATAGTTCTCATGATTTTACGCACTAATCGCGAATTAGATTGTGAATTAGGCAATCGCGCGGGTCTTAGTTCAGCGAACGTTCTACAGTACAAGACGGGTTTATTAATTTATATCGATGATTGCACGATTATGGGCGTAATTTTGTAAGCAAGCAACACATTATTTTTAATTACGTAATTTCTTTATTTTAGACAATATATCTAATGATATAATACCTTGTGATACTGAAGAGAAATACGTGACTAACAATGGCACAATAAAAGGATTGATGATAACGCCGATGTTGATGCAGAAACGAGACGAAACAATAAGAATAGGTATTGGCTTTACCTCTGAAATAACTACCTTATATGCAGATAAGCACAGTGATGTGGTAACGGGTACATCATGTCTTATGCGAATGTATTTAAACTCTGTTCAATATACTGGTTCAAGAAAAGAAACGCAGAAATGTACTGGATTCCAGGACAACGCATCTGTTACTTTCGAAATATCTATACCTACTATGTAAATTCTATTAGAACTTCCAAATCAGATACACGATAATTGGCAGTGGGATATCAAGATTAGGTTCCTGCATTACAGTTTGGTACTTATAATAAGATTATATCTTGTTTAACAGTGAACGCGTTCATTGTACATATGTAAGATACATACATAGATGCTTTGCGTCAAAGGCAGTGTTGGTGTAAAAATGAAAAAAGTGTGTTACAATTTTTCGCACCTATAGAAAAGATGACAAATGAAGGAACAGCAAAACGAATGTACAATATATGTATTGAAGGATCCTAAAAGTCAATTATCTTGTGACTGATAGAGGAATCTCAAGTATACGAAACCGTCATGCGTGTATTGGAGAGAGTAAAGAATGCAGGATAATCACAGGGAGTCTGTAAGGATACAAATTTTTGGGTATTTGGTGCCCTCGTCCTTATCCATATGGGACATACCATGATGATAAATCAGTTGAATTAATTAATTATATATCCAGTGAAGAAGGATTCGGAAAGCCCAGGACCGGAAGGAGCGGCGCCGATTCTGGGAGGCCTATGACCAGCAGTAGACATCTAGAAACTGACGATGACGATGACGATGATGACGATAGCCAGAAAATAGCAAGACTTGAGTAATATCTTACAATACCTACATTTACCAGCCAGTGCTATAATTAGAGAAAATGATATCCTATCAACAACGAAATTAGTTTCACAATGTTTGGTGTGTCATATCGTTTCTATTTCCATCTAATGATGATACTCAAGTTTATGATTGATTCGTGCTATGTGCGGTCGATTTGCAAGTGTGATTGTGCTGTTCAGGCGGTGCGCCCTCATTTTTATAATTGAATTTCACGGCTATTGATCGAGGGCTTGGGCGGGTTCAAGTCAACTTGTCGGCTCTCGCTGCTTGCCTCATCTTGCGTCACAATGTAACCGGAGCTGATAGACTGACTGACATGCTGAGTCACTCTTCAATATTGTCGCTCATAATGCTAATTTTCTTGTTATGCGTGTACCAATTTGCATCTTAATGCTCTCTGTAGTAACCGTTCTCGGATTATTTGTTTATAATAGATGCATTCGTTTTAAATTATCTACGAGAGACGTCTATCTATTGCTTAGTGACAGCCTGTTGATCGATCCTGTCATTAAATTTGGGACGATGCGTTCAATTAGATCATTTTACGTGAATGTATGACAATTTTTCAATCGAACTTCAGTTTTTGTATTTTGATTTCGCATTCGATTGAACCTTGCGTAAAAAGTTTTACCAGAAATGTAACACTTTTAAATTTGACTTGACAAATTTAAAATACGTATTTTTACTAATATTTCACTTACTTTTTGTGGGTTCGATTCCCACTCAGAACAAACATTTGTACGATGTGCATTTGTATCTGGTCTGTTTTTGCGTGTAAAATTGTCTATACGAACATGTATTTTCAAATATGTACATATAGGCACATATGACGTTTATCAGCTGTCTATTTAACGTAGCACAAACTAGACCTTATTTGGGATCAGATGATTGAGATTTTTTCGTTATTTATTTGGGAGAAGGAGGCCCAATAGGAGATGTGATGTGAAATTATGCAAAGAGTTTATATATCATTATTATAAGTTATAATAAGTTACTACAATTATCATTAGTTTTCACTTTACTATTTAATTTGTTAAAGTAAGTCAACAGGAATAATTTTCTGCTGGATATATTAATCGAAATTACACAACCTTTTTCATTTTGCGTGAAGTGTCCATGAATAAACATTTTAGTATAGTAGGTACCAAAAGTACAAATGTCCAGAAAATATGTTTTTTCAGTACTAATTTATAAACATCGGACGTGCTTAACGCTTAATCGAGCGAACTCTACGTGTGCTCACTTAAAAGCTTGCAAAATATACAGGTTTTATAGAAAGTAGAACCTTCTCATTGTACATAGATAGTACCTATATACTTATTGATTGAACCGAACATAAATAACCCTTATCTCGGTACTTCGTTTAGCGCAGTGTCCATTACATCTGGTAATTTAAATATATTATTATAATTTACATCTTCAACTGTTGCTATTGATCTGATATGGGCTGCATAACTTGATTAGCGTGAGCTGTGATGCGAGCCAAAACAATGGAAGGGTTTGGAAATAGGAGTACAGTTGACCTATCTAATGACATCTAATTATTTTGCGCAAGGTGCTGCTAGAAGCGGTTCGTCACTTTCACTTCTTGTTGAATTGTCCAATGAAACTGTTGTCACGCTCTGACGGCAACCAATGGGTATGCTCACGCCCCGCCTTGAAGGATAGGCGTGTTGCGGCCCCGGCCCGAATAGCCTCAAAAGTGCCTTTGTCCCACGTCGCATGATCTCGGATAAACAAAGACGTTTGTATGAATCGAACACAAATAAAATGCAATGATGTTTGCGAGTCGTCCAACCGGAGTACTACGGAATGTCTTTATGTTGTACTCCGGTCCTACTCCGATCGCACTCCGGTTGGACGGTGTGGTGCAACAGTGTCGGCCGGTCGGCTGCTTGACCCGCGGCCGAGAGGTCAGCGCGGTCGGCCGGCGCTGCCCCAGTGCCGACAGTACTGTGTAAAATTGCTAATTATATTCAATCGTGGTCCCGCTTCACGCTGGATTGCCACTCACACGTGCTTTTCATAGCGCAACGATTCGCATTAGACCTTATACACATCGCGTCCCTGTTTGATACTTAATTTATTAAGTTGCAATACGTAGAATGGAATTGTTAGTTTAGAATTTAAATTTCCTTATGATTTTTATTTATCAATCAATCAATCAATTATTATTTATGTTGCTTCTTGACTTATGTCAAAAATTCTGTCAAATGGTCTCTCTTATGAATCACTGATTTAATAAAGGTGTAATCAGTATAGACAGGAACGTACAATAATAAGCGTTACTGATATGGTTTCTAATTTCAAGGTTGTAACTGATAAGAGTAGTATACTCCTACAATTTCCGCGATATGTCATACGTCTAACCCAGGCATAAATCCAGGCTCCGAAGAACACTATAAATATACCTACTGTATAAAGTTACTTCCAAGTGTCTAACGGTTCGTATAAAATTTTCATGATCTCAAAAGACTGGTATTGAGGTATGAAGTCATCGCCTTAATATGTATTTTAAATAAAGCTTATGTTGAAATCTCTCACAACTTGATTGTAAAATTAATCTTGCGATGTTAATTAATTATCGCTCACACGTCAACGACGATTTCTTTCATCACCGGAATATCCACAGAGTACTTACATTAAGTACCTACCTATAAAATACAGATACCATTAGTGATTTGGAAAGAAAAGTGGCGTTAACTGGAAAAACTTTTTCCATGATATCCAAGTACGTAAACGCTTTTTTGAGTAAGAATTTATAAAAATCGCAATGTAAATTACCACGCAGATGGAGGTTGAAATTTTTTAAATGTACCTAAAATGTATATACGAAAAATTTCAACGCATCGCGCAGTTAATGGGCATTAATTAATACAATTAGCTGTGGGCAAATTGCACATAAGACTCAAATAATGAGGGTAAATTGAGCCAACTTTACACTTCTGATTTATTGTCGCGCACTTGCACGGTTTCGACGAAAGAGAAAACAGACCAGTCAGATGAACATTACAGGCGGAATAAAATTGATAATGAATATTTATAAAAACTTAATCACAACTCACCGCGTTTTCCAGTAGGGCGCGTGTGAAACCATTAATCAATACATTTCCACATAATCACGGTTTGATTTGTTTTTATTTTACTAAAACTGCGTGTTACTAAGATACCGTCCGTACAATTCAAGCCTTCCAATACAATTTCAATACTCATATGTGATTAAAATAGTGCATTACGGGCAATGGCGACATGCAATTTCAATATATCTGTACAATTTCAATCGCGTTTGTGATTGAAATTGTACAGATATATGTAAATACGCAAATTTTTTTTATTTTTGAAGAAAGAGACAAACGAGCAGGCAGTGGTCACAAATAGTCGCTGCCGTCTATAGACACCTGCAACTGACCTCGTAGGAATATTTCATTCAGGAATAAGATTGTTAGTGTGACTTTGTCTAGTAAATATTAGTTGTTTATAAGTTTATTTGTCAATATTGTTGGTGACAGGGCTGCATTAGTGTACTCGTATTTGTAGGTTGCATATTTTATCTACAGGTACAAACAACGTTTTGAATTATTTAACAGTACAAAGTTAAAAAACAACGCACTTGTTATGTTAATCCATGGAAAAATAATAAACGAAGCCATATTAGGTAGTACCTACTTATATACCTAATTCTGACCAATCATAAATATATAGTCTTATAATTATATTATGGTTAAAAACAACTCAAAGAAAAAGAAAATGTAAAAAGAAATAAGGAATTTAAAAAGTTAAGCAATAACATCATGTACAAATGTACCGAAAGCGTTATTTAGCTTATTATGCAAACGTCTTGACTTGTTTTTTTTCTTCAAATTATTCCATATCATTAATCTTAAACTGTATATAGGATGCATTAGAGTGCGGATGTGGTCCCTTTTTGTTTGTGTGCGTTTTGTAAATACTTGTCGATTCAAGGCCTGCGACATCTCACCCATACCGAAAGTTGAAGCATACATTGTAATATACTCGTTTGCACGCCCATCGTATTCTGTAACTAATGCACATATAGATTAAGAGTCATTATCATATTCAGTCAGATATGAATACAGAAATCAAATAGTGCCATTTTACAATATGTCTACATATAACCTAGTTTATGACGACGTGACCAGAAGTTACAGTACATACGTGTCCTTTGTGACTACGATTGTACGATTTGTATTAGGAAGTCAATTATATTTTATTAACTTGCTAATAAATTGCGCTCTGCCCACCACGAAGGGACTTGGCGTAATCATATGGCGTAATAACACAATTGAAATAGATTTTCCAACCTTTTATAACGAAGCAAGAGTGATACAACTTCTACTTCTAATATGTACTCCAAATATACAAAATGTACATGCGTGTATATATTTTGTTACGTTTATTTGACTGTTATACATGTCATGTTACAATTGTTCTCTGACATTCGATAATAATGACGAACACGATTGTTACAACTGCAATGATTGTCTCAGTCGACAGTTAACAAAGTTAACAGCAGTGGGCGATATAGAGGTCGCTGTAGACGCGTTATCGGTGAACATTTAATAAAAATGGCGGCTGCATGATGGAGTGGTCGCCGAGCGTGCCGAGCAACCATTACCGGCTGACAGCTGGTGAGTGATTGCGAGCGCGGCTTCCTATAATACAGTTCAAACTGTCACTAAACAATGGCCCATAGAGCTATCTTTAATCGACACAAAACAGTCTAATTGGACCGACGAAACTGTTCGCTTTATACATCCTATCGGCTAGTATATAATCATTCAAAACAAGGATCCGATATGTCGCATTGTTTGAGCCATTGACGAACATAATTAGATGTGATTTACTGGTTAGTTAGTATAATGTTTAGTGACCGATTGCTCAGCCAGAAAGTTCCGGGTTCGGTTCCCAGCCGGAACAAAATATATTTGTGTGATGAATACAAATGTTTCTCCTGTATCGGAAGGATATAAAATATTTATATAAATATACGAGTATGTTTATATATATGTTTATCATTTGTCCGGTTACCATAACGAAACTGCCTAGTTTAGAATAAGATAGTCATGTATGGAAATAGCCGAAGCAATTTATTTATTTTTATAGTTGTCATTAT
>DWDT01003227.1:0-12585 GCA_018245595.1 Microceris scylla | reverse complement strand
ACATAAAAGTGTTTTTAATACAAAGAACCTTTTTTAAAGTACCTACTTCTGTGTATACGATATTTTTAGTTCTAAATGTTGCCGTTGTCGCAATATTTTTTATTGCTGCTCCTCGCCTATTCATCTTAGCGTGATGTTATATAGCCTATAGCCTTCCTCGATAAATGAGCATTCTAACACTGAAAGAATTTTTCAAATCGGACCAATATTTCCTGAGATTAGCGCGTTCAAACAATCAAACTCTTCAGTTTTATATTATTGGTATATGTAGATGACCCAAACTGCACGGAGTAAAAAATTATACTGTAGCTCTTTGAAAACTCTCAAGTTTCTTTATAGAATGTGAATAAATAAGTTGGAGGGAAATATTGTGTGGCTGTAGCGGCATCTGGGTTGTATTGATTGCATATTAAAATTCAGTATTTGAAGTGAGAAGCCAATATGTGGTGCTAAATTTTTCGAAAGGTTTTACCATCTTATAGGATTTTGATATCAGTTGGTATGGTTATGGCTTCTTGCACACATGTCTAGCTTTATACATTTTGTGTAACATAAGTATAGTCCAAATATTCTGAATATTTTTAGAAACACCATATTTTATCAGACGTCCCAGTGTAATCTAATTGTATCGTATTAATGCACAATATTCTATAAAACAATTTATACCACATTTGCTTATTTACTGTGAATTATTTAGTATTTCAAAATGCATACAGAATATAAATGTTGCTTTAAGTTTTTCTGTTCACATTGAGCTTTTTAGTTAGTTTATAGGTTTGCATATACATACATACATATGTCTGATTTGAACAGCAGTTCCTCAGGCTCGTAAGCTTAAAGCTTTTTTCTGCATTTCGTGTATAGGATCTGAGTAAGAAATGAACATTCCCAATAGCATTCTCGAGAGGATTAACTGACTGTTAAAAAAAGCTAAAATGATTTCGTAAACATAATATGAAAGAAACGGGAAATTGTTATCAAATTTGTGGTTAACCGTTCATACTAATATTCGTACAAATATATTTGCACAAATATAATGTTTGGAGTAAATTTTAAAACAAAGTCCATTATGTCTATTTTTTGCAATGTGATAATTATAATATATAGAACGATAACATTTATCGTATCACTAACATTGAATGTCTTGATTTTCATAATGCTTATTGTATTGTGTTGCACACGATAGTAAGTGTTCAATGGATGTAGCCAATTACGTGTTGCCATGCTTTTCTATGATTATTTTACTTTAGTGTTCTTAGTTGAGTAACAATATACGTATAAAATATGTGTAACATTGTCGTTTTATTTGTCACTAGTCCCTTAATTACTTCAGTTATTAATTTACATGTGTTTGGTATCATCAAAATTTTGTGTTCACGATCGGCTACTAGATGGATAATTGTTAATGGCAAGTATTTATTTTAAAGCCTAATGATCGAATGTCGGTTTATCGAATTGCAGATCAAAACCCATTGAATTTTAAAAACTATTCAATCGCAGTCACAGCGTTGAAAGAAATTAACAGGTGTGATTTAATTTTTTTTTCAAGTCTTGAATGTAAAGTAATACCTTGTTTTTATGACTTATTCTGTTTATTGTGGTCTATTGATCTACGTACATACATCAGTTAAATAAATTAATCTTTCTGTGTGTCTGTTGGAAGCTTTATATTCTTATTGTTAGTCAAATATAAAAACGTAACGCCTAGTCACGCCTGTATTCGCCAAAGATGTAGGCAGGAGAGTACAATAAAACGCCCAAAACGTATTCATTACTTTTATTAGTAAACTTCAAATACATGTATAATAAATATTATAGATAAAGTCACAGATATTTCGCTGACCTCCAAAATACATTCCATAGTCAATACACATAGATACATAATTAGTGATGTTTAGGTAAGGGTATACTTTTAAAATAATAATGTCACTCAACCAATATATTAAAAGTTCATCTTACAAATAATGACACATGTTTAATACAATATGTAATGAAATAAGAACTGAAATGTACCAAAAACTTTTTAATAATACACGATAATTTAGCTGCACGTACAATACTACATGTGGTGTACAAGTCGTTGTTATCAATTTACAAAAGAATAGAATAGTCATAGTACTGTTGCACATTCAGTGTCCCATGTGACTCCTTACACACATGTTCCTTTACTCTGTCCCTTTGTCCACACGGTCAACCCGTGTGACCAAGGTGCTAAGGAGTTGTCATAATGACCAATGTGCTATGACATAAATGAGCAAAACATAGAAGACAAAAACTTAAGAATACATAAAGTGAACAACTAATAACAACACATTTACTGTATGAAAAACGATCGATAAATATTAAATATTTTTATACATAAAAGTACAATCAAAAAACCCCTTCACAGGCTAGTCTCGTCACTTAAAGCTTAATATAGTGTAGACACAGGGAAACGGTTTCCTCCAGTCTGCCAAATCCCAAACAGTTTAGAGGCGTCTAAGCCTGACATGGCCAAGTAATACCATACATACATATATGCAGTCTACATTCCCATATTATTATGTATACTTCATGGCTTAATTATTTCTAATTTCTATATCTCATATTCACAATAACTGATTATGTTAGCTCCCCAAATCCTTTTCTTGCAAACGCACAAACATATCTTAATGATATTACACATATGAACGCCATACAAATACAGTTGTTCATTTGGAACAGGTATCAAAAAAATTTTAGACAAAATATTTGGGACAAATTTTTTTTTAACATATTGCGTCAATATTTGGACTAAGTTAATTGAGCTAGTTGATACCAATCTAGAATGTCCTAACACCGATCTAGTTCACAACACACATCTACCTTACAATTGTCCTTTTTATGATAGATTTTCTTTTGACATTAACTTCATGGCGATCTTACGGTATGTCAAATCTTCAAAAGTAAACTATTGTATTTTGAACAGTAATAAAAACCACACATAGAGAACATCGATTGTCATTAAATGCGTAATTAGAATGATTCGTCACTAATGTGCATTTTATTATAAAAGTAACACAATAGAAGAGTGTATTTTCACGGTTTTATTTTTCTTTTTATCACGATTTGGCCAGTTGGCTTGCCAGTTATCCTGCCCAGTCTATTCTTTTCCATTTGTCATGTTTCCATTCTGTAAAAAAATTATTAATAATATGTATAATTATATTTAATTAGTGACATGAAATTATTGTATTTAAAAATGAAGCAAAAACTTTGTACTTCGTTTTACGAAAATTACTAGGATGGAGAAGTATGAAATTTGGCATAGTTGCTTATTTGGCGAAGGGGTGCACAAAGTTAATAGTTTTATATAATATTGCATTAGAATACATTTAATTAATAAATATAACATCAAACACTACCACGCATTTAACACACACTCACATATGTATAATATGTCAGTAAAAGACAATTTTGATTTAGAACTTCAATAACGTTAATATTTGACTATTTATAAAATACGGTCGAATTTCGTGAGCTACTGGACCACTAGTAATGATATAATTGCAACATCGAGTATTATTGAATACATTGAGTATTTTTCAAATGTTGCAAAGTATGAGTGTGATTCTAATGCTATGTAATCTATGCTTCGTAAAATTAGCTATTATCAGAGAGAACGGTAGTACGTTCAAATAGATGCCTCGAGTTTCCCATGTACATTAAGATTGTATCGGTGATAAAAAAGATATCCACAGTTGTAAAAAAAAGCAAGTGTATGGTGTGTAATGCCGTGTGAGTGCTCACCTCCTCGAGCTGCGCCAGGTGGTAGTGTCGCTTGCGCAGCGCGGCCAGGCGCACGCGCTCCGCCTCCAGCGCGCTCTCCAGCTCCAGCGAGCGCACCTTGCTCTCCATCTCCAGGCGGCGCGTGGCCGTCAGGGTGAGCGCCGACGTGTCCAGCGCCTCCTGGTCGCGCACCAGCGCCGAGGCGGCGCGCACGGCGCCCACCACGGCGCCCGTGGCGGCGGCCACGGCGCGCGACGCGGCCGTGAGGCGCGCCAGCGAGGGCGCCTGCGGCGGGGCGCGCGCGCGCGACGCCGCCACCAGTTGCGCCGTGGCGCCCGCCACCTCGTGCGCTGCCGCAGACACGCCCTCCGCACGCCCCTCGCTGCCCACCGCTTCGTCCGCCGACGTGCTGCAACACGACCACACCGCGATATTGCATTCGGCTTGTTCCGATAGGTCATTAAATATTAAATATTATACATTGTTACATAAATGTGTTTTTATATTATCTGGTTTATTATCTCTGGGCATTAGATTTCTTAATTGATTACTACTTCACAAACATATATTTCAAAAATGTAACTAATTACTACTACATATTACTAGTAAAACTTACACAAGTAATTTAGCAGCAAACACCACCGCCTTCGCTGCAGAGATGAGACCCTCCGACCATTGCGGATTTTTCCTATACATCTTTTGTCTAGTCTTAGGATCGCCTAGTTCATTTTGCAGCTTTCTAGCATCCTGCACCAACACCTTCACGGCGCCCATCAAAGTAGTACAAGCATCCAGAATTTTGCCGTTAACTTCTAGTTTCACACCTGAATCTCCAGCACGACTTGCGGCTAGCAAGTCCTAATTGAAACAAAAATTTATTATTTTACACAAAAAGAAGATGCGAAAAATAGTTCAAGCGGGACAATGAATTATAAAAAACGCCCCGTTATAAGTAATCAAGTGCAAGAATCGAAAGGGTAGGAAATATGCAAAAAACGGATATTAGATTCGATGACACATAAAGAGATCATTTAAAACTTTACACATAATTGAAGATATGAATAGTACTAGTACGAGTATTAAGTTAGCGTGTTTAGTAAGGTAGCGAGACGGTATAAGAGGCGGACCTCGATTTGCGCGGCGGCGTCCTCGATGGCGCGGTCCATGTCGGCCAGCTCGTCGTCCACGCAGCGCGCGCCCGGCGCCGCGCGGTCGGCGGCGGCGGCGGCCCGCGCCACGCCCGCCACGCCCGCGCGCGCCGCGCCGCACGCCGCGCGCTCCGCCGCGCCGCCGCGCACCGACTCCAGGCACCGCTTCGTCGCCACCAACATACTCTTGCACTCGTTATTCAACTCTGAAACAAGGGGAGAGGCATTCGATTCGAACATTACACAGTTTTGAAATTTTCTAATTATTCGTGACTTCCCAATATAAGCTGTGAGCCAATGTTGATTGCTGTCAAAAATATGCTTTTTGAATTATTACACATGACCCCATTTACATTCCTGACAAGTTTCATACTCACTATCGGTCGCGTCCATGTCCGTAGATATGTTCGACACTTCAGTTGCATAAGCCGCGACTTGCGCCGTGTTGTGCGCTGCGGAAATAACTGATTTGGCCACTGACTCCTCGTAGCCCACCACCTAGACAACGAGATATTGTAATAGAGCAGTAAGCACTAAAAATAACGTGTACATAAAAAGATAAAATCAATAATAAACGATTTTTAAAAGCATAACTGACGACTTTCCAAACTTTCAGCGGAGTTCTATAGTTTTATACACAAATTCCCTGAAAATCGTCAGTCCACACATTTCGCTCCACTAATAAAGTGTTTAGTAAGAAATCAATAGCAATTTAATAATAATATTCGAAAAAGCAATCTAAGAACGCCAACCGACCTCTGCATGCCTGGCCAGCAGATCGAGAGCCTTCGCGGCTAGTTCCGCAGCCAATTTATTGGCGTCCTGCGCGCTGGAGTGTTCAATGGCCGCGAGCGCGCCGTTCGTCACCTCCAGCGCTGCCTCGCTCGCGCACGTCACCAGCCGGGAGCTCTCTACGCGAAGGAATATACGACATCTTGTACATTTATATTTAAGAATATAAAACAACAACTTTTATGACAACAAATACTTATTGTTATTTATGTACACGAAGGTTCAGTGGAGTGCAGTAAAGTTTATACTCACGTCTCTTTATTTCCAACTGCGCTTCCTCCAGCTGAATCTTGAGCGCTGCGACGTCAGATTCGAGCGCAGAGTTGTGTTGCAGCAAGTCCTGCAATTCACACTCGGCGGTCAGTCGCGACTCCTCCGCGCGTTCTAGCCTACTCACTGTCATCTGTACACCGTGCGATTATAAAAATTATACTTAACGTAACAGACCGCCAGTATCGAGTCCAAAGCATGCGTAGAAAAGTCACAATCCCGGATCGGAAGGAGACATGGAGATATCGAAGAGCCCCAGCGTAGTCGCGAAGAAGATAAATAGAAATAAAACATGCTATTAGAAAGTTTTACCATGCATCTAAAGGATAAGCAATAAATAGTATAAAAAATTAGAAGTTTCCAATAAATACAATTAAACATCTGCTAATTCAGCTACATAAGTAAAAAACACTAGTGACTATAGACAAATTAAATAAAAGTGAAATCCAGTGATCATGGTCAAATAAAACATAATTCAAAGTTGCGTCACAAACAGAAAAAATTACAAACACACACACACATTTATAAAGACACGTGATTGTTATGGTTAATAACATAATGTTACAGACATTTTTTAATCCCGTCACCCTGATATGGCTCACCATGTAACGCCACTAAAAACAACACGCCACTGTTAGTCTGACCTGATAACATTTCTCTTTTTCAGCCAGAACGGCATCCATCTCTTCCTTCTCTTCAGCCTTCACTCTCTCAATTTCGTTGAACTTAACTTTTAAATCTTCCAAATGCCGCATCGTTTTCGCGATTGTCTTCTCTTTTGCAATAATCTGTTCACTAAAATCACTTTCTATTTCATGAATTTTCTCCGTCAAAGATTCGACCTCAATATCTTTATCATTCCCGAGTTGCTCGCATTTAGATTTTAATCTCTCGATTTCAGAATTCAATTTATTTTCCATTTCGCTTTGCTCAAATCTAATAGAATCAACGTCGTTGTTCAATTGTTTCTGCGTGTTTTCCAACTCTTTAATGTACTTTTCTAATACCTACGAAACATTAAGAAATACTAAATCGTATCGTACATTACAACCATGTTATTTTATTTTAAATTAGCATGTAGATTATAAAGACTAAGTGAACAAACAAACCTGCTTATCAGCTTCTAATTTACTTATGACTTTTTCATTACTTGCTAGAATATCCGCTTTTTCTTCAGAGAGTTGATTAACTTCTTCATGTAGAGACCTCAGTTCTTGGTTTTTTAATACCAAATTTGATTCGTTTCTATCGATAATTCTGTCATGTTCCTCTTTTAAATTTAGCAGCTCGTTTTGTCCAATCTCCAGCTCAGCGCGAGTTTCGACCAGTTCGTCTTTTAGACGTGTAACCTCGTCGGCTAATTTATTTACTTCTACATTAAGCGTTATCACTTGACCATCTTTTTCTGCAATCATATTCTTTAAACTATTAATTATGTCATCTTTACAAATGATTACATTCTGTAACTTATCTTCAAGAATCGTCATTTCGATTTTGCTTTCTTTTTGAGACTCTTCAAATTCTTTCCTTTCCTTTTGATTCGAATGTAGGATATCTTCAAGTTTAAATTTTAATTCCGAAATTTCATTTTCTTTATCTTGAACAGTTTGTCGCAATTCTGACATTAAAACTGCTAAATTTTCGCTGTCATTACTTTCTTTATCTTTGTCTTCAATCGTTACATTAAGTGCTTGTTGCAGCTCAGCTATTTCCTGACTTTTAGCGTTACTATGCGCTTCCAATTGCTCTATTTGGACATTTGCTTCTTCTAACCTTTTTTGTATTGCATTCATTTCACTTCTAAGCACATTTACTTCTTCTCGTAAATCTATTACAAGGGAATTGAGTTCATTTTCTTTTTCCTTGTAAACTTCTATGTTATTTTGTAAATCATATATTTCTGCATCTTTGCCTTGAAGCACTTTGTCGTAGTTGACTTGAGTGGATTTAAATTCAGTTTTTATTACATTATAATTCTGAAGAAGTTTCTTCATTTCTTCTTCTTTTGTTTTTAGACATTCTTCAAATTCTTGTCTTTTAATTTCAAGTTCGTTTTCAAATTTCCGGTATGTAACTGAAACTCGTGTCTCTGCATCGGTAAGGTTTTGTTGTAATATTTGTAATTTACCTTGTAAATCATTAGCATGACGCTCTTGCTCCTAATGACATTAAAACGAATTCGTGTTAAAAAAGTGAAACACAATACATAAATAGATACCCCAATCAAACTCAAAATAGGGTTTTAACACAAATAAATTAATACACAATATATAAAGTAATAAGCAAATCATATACAGAATAAACTAATGTTAGTATCGCTAAAGACCAATTAAACAAGTACTTCCTGAAATAAGCATGCATTAGTCCTGTTTTTTATTTACAAACATGGGATCAAAAAAAAATTATTTCTGACCTCCTTCTCTTGTTGATACTGTTGGGAGAGCTCGGTAATTTGTTTTAAAGCAGCTTCTTTTTCTTCTACAGCTTTCTTGTATTCTTCGCCAGTTTTTTGTCTCAATCCCTGCAACTCTTCTTTTACTTTACCTAGCTCTTTCTCTTGATCCTCCTTTTCTTGCTTGATCTTCTGGAGACTTTCCGTGGCTTCTTTCAACTCACTTGACACAACTGCAAGTTGTACTTGTTGTTCCGTTGTTGCCGTTTTGTGTTCAATCTCCAACGTTTCCATCGACGATTTTAGAGTTTCCAGTTCCGCTTCTTTCTGTCGTGAATTTTCGAGTTCGCTGCGAAGATTTGCTATTTCGCTTTTGTACGCTTCGATTTCCTCACTTGACGATGCGCTTTGTTGAAGTAATTCTACATCTCTAATAAAATGGAAAAAAAATGGTTAAATATCAGTATCATTGTTACTCATAGTCTAAATATGTGATTTTAAATAAGTCGTATATAGATTTCATTATGATATATATGTTTTACTTACTTCATCCTGTCATTGAGTTGTTGCTGAAGCAACATTTTTGCGCTCTCGTGTTGTGCTGTGGCCGCACGGAGACTCGATGCCATTTTGTCTACCTCAGCTTTCTAGAAAGTACTATTGTTAATTAACATTACCATGGAAAATTTAATGCAATTATTATCAAACTTAATACAACCTGTCTAATTAAAGCGATATGTTCTTCTCTTAACTGCGTATATGCTCCTTTTAACTTCTGAAACTTTTCATCTGTTACTTTCGCTTTTTCTTCAGTTTCAACGAGTTTTTCTAGAAAATAAAAAAATGTTTTTAAATCTCATGAAATCCCACAATTTCATTATTATGTCACAATATTTTTTCTTATCACAAAATTTTTATTTCCTTATGGTTTTGCACACTTACTTTTGATTTCTGGTGTTTGAGCCAATACGACTTCTGTCTTTTGTTTTTCTTCTTCCAATTCAGTCTGTACAAACAGAACAGAGTAAGAAGGAGACATACATAAATTCTAAACAAAACTTACTAAGTACCATACCAATCATTTTCTTCCGAGACTTATAAAAAAAAACTTAAGTATTATTTCTGTGTCTGGTCTATGCCAACGGGAAATTCCTGGTCAGCTCCATTATAGTCCAGGCAGTTATTGACAAGGTTTGTTATCAAAGAATACTAGCTGGGATCAATTCCGTGCCGTTTCGATTACCTTTGTAGCCTGCAGCTGTGATTCCAAGCGCGTACAGTGTTGCCGCATGGAGCCCAGCATGGTATTTCTCTCCTGCACCAACTGGGATACTTCGGTCCTAACATACACATATTTAAATTATTATATATACAATTTAACTTACTGTACAAATAATTATTAATTTTCTGCGAGTGATTATGCTCGCACGAATTAACTGGCAAGAACTTTAAATACAATTTAAGTGGTTAAAGAACACTATGCCCTAAATGGCGCCTGGATTTTAACAAAACCTATTAAACTAGGAGGCAGGACGGCGTCTATCTTGTAGATAAATAAAAGTAGATGACAGTAGCAGCATCTGCCAACCCGCACTTAAGCAGCTCGGCAGAATATGGCCTTAACCCTTTGATCCTGCGAACAGCCCGGTATCCAAGATAGGACAGAACGATAAAAAGAGAAGATGAGGAGCAGTAGTGGAGACAAGGTGGCAGACCGCATGCGCTTGAGCTCATTCTGCAGGTGGTCGATGAGGCGGTCGCGCTCCAGCACGGGGTCGGGCGCGGGCGAGGCGGGCGGCGACGCGCGCAGCTCCAGCGGCTCCGGCGTCGTGCCCTGCCGCCCACCATTACATACACATTTTTTTTTATTTTTTGACAATTGACATTTTCATTAGGCTTATCATTACGGTGTAATAAAAAAGTCAAACTTCCTTACTGAGATGTTATCCTAACCGAGATCTACAAGTTATGATAGTCTCACCAGGCTTATAGTGTCGGAGGTGTCTATGAGGGAGCCGACGCTGTCCAGCTCGTCGGGCGGAGGTTCGGGAATCGTCACCACGGGAGTCACGTACGTGCCGAAATCACTCTGGAAATAATTTTTTTTTTTTTAATATTTACTTTTAGCGAAATATATGTATGTTAAAAAATTTAACTTATATCGTGGATAATACTGAGTTTTTCAACTAAATATTTAAAAGAATATTGATCACTTATATTTTTAAATTTTAAGTAGGTAAACTATATATAGGATTTTAAATAATTTAGAAATAAATTATACAGGTCGGAATATATGTACTTTATATTTAAATACCTGTAGGAGAAAATTAGGCGGATTGGAGGGTAGCACTGGAAGATTCAATAGATTTCTATAATACTGAAGGCTGCTGGCGTGTTTGTAAAAAGAACTGAGCTTCTTGAACTGCTGTCGAAACCTGAAAACGATGGAGAAAACTTTTAAAAGTCTAAATTAATCCGGTACATCAGTATTAATAATAATAATAATGATACAGCAGGCACTCGTTATATAACAAGGAAAGAAAGAAAATACTTTGCATGTTTTATTTTCTACAAATGTGTAAAACGATAAAGGTAGGGAGCAAATTGATAAGGGTAAAATGTTAACGTCAACTCTGATTATCGCTTTTTGTCTGATAGAAACGATGTAGGTATATACATAAGAGCTGAAGTAGCAGCGCAGATGAGCGGAGCCAGGGTCTTCAGTTCGGAGCTAGTCCTCACTCCTACCCCTCCCACTTTCCAGTCATTCTAATAGAAGCCATTTGGGCTCGCCACTAAACCCACTTTACTACGAAGATCCATAAGTAGTATAGATAAAATTAGGGGAAAAAGAGCAGCTATGTCACCTCTCCATGAATCTGTGATGATTCATCATCATCATCGACAACCTCTACATGTCCACAGCTGGACATAGACCTCCCCTAATCGGCGCGACTCCTTCCGGTCCTGGGCCTTCCGAATCCAGCAACTTCCCGCTGTCTTTGATGATTAATAAGCAATATAGACAATAAGCGCAAAAAAAATGGCGGCGGCACCTCTCCCTGTGCCCGGCGAGCGTGTCGGGCGGCAGCGCGGCGTGCAGGCGGAACAGCAGGCGCACGTTGCAGTCGTACATGTGCGAGGCGTCCTGCGCGCACGGGATGAGCGCCGCCAGCCGGCACTGCCCGCTCGCCGTCATCGAGTTGGCGCGCGCGTTGCCCAGGCTGTCGAACACTGACCACCCGCACAACCGTCACACGATACCCTTCAATACTTCCCACACAAGAAGAGCTCTGCTTCGAAGTCAACACTAACCACCAACCAACCTAACACACACTACTCTTCCATATTTTTACACTAGTAAAACACAAAAAGTCACCTGATTCAAAACGGATGATAATACACTGGTCTAGAGTATTGCAAATGTTCATAGCAAAGTTGACCACTCACCATAAGACGGCCCGCTTGCCAGACTAATTATATAAAAAACGATTTCATACTCATCTAATCACCTTCCATATAAAGCAAGTCATGACAATATAACAAACGCTGACACATACCTGCCGCCTGCAAGTTGAGCAGGTCATCCATGTAGTCGAACAGCTCGACGCATAGTTGGAAGCTGCAAACGAATTGATACCAAATTGACACTGATACTTTGCATACTAAGTTATACATATAAAACAATATTGACATTTTGATTTATGATTTAAAACTTTCTTAAATGGATAGTGTTTTTGACATATTATAGTCTAGTCGCAAATGAGCGATATACATACATAATGTATTAGCTGATGAGTGCTCTTACTAGTTATTGACGTCGTTCTCAGCGATGGCGTCCAACTCGTCAGCCGTGAGCTGCATGTTGCCGGGGAAACGGGGGTTGCGCGCGTGGAACTTCAGCTTGCACACCAGCAGCGTGCAATACAGGTGCACCAATCTGCCATAGCCCTCGCGCAAGTGGACCTGGTCACAGGTCGATCAAACCATACATACATAGTACCTGTTATGTTATGCGACTTATTACGGTATACAAAAATCATCCTTAGGTTTTCAGACACTTAAAATTAGTTTGTCAGACGTATTATAATTGCATTAATTAATGTAAGAGACATTTTGTAATCTAATTAATTTACTATCAATAAATAATTATATGTCTATAATATGTCTGCCAACCCGCACTTGGCCAGCGTGGCAGACTATGGCCTTAACCCTCTCAATATGAGAGGAGACCCG
>DWDT01003226.1:0-12586 GCA_018245595.1 Microceris scylla | reverse complement strand
ACCTTAAATTGGTGGACCAGTCGCACCGTCAGTGTCCACGTCTCGGCTCCGTAGGTCATGACAGGTAGGACGCACTCGTTAAAGACTTTTGTCTTTAGGCATTGTGGTATGGGTGACGAAAATATTTGACGAATTCTTCTATATGCCGCCCTGCCAAGCTGTATTCTTCTGCTTATTCTCTTTTTTTAATATTATATTTTATTTACATCGAATAATTTTTTGCTATATGCAACACTTGCAGCTGTTCATACGCAATTAGGGATAATTAGGGCAGACCGCATGTCCCTTTTGTCTGTTGCACTTTAAAAACCGTTTCCGTCCCCCTTAATGTTCCCAAAGGTGACAGACACAACACAAAGCATGTGAAAGCGCCGTAACTAGAGATCCACCGGCCGAGTGTACTCGACTGTGACATGAGATTTGCGTGTGCTGCCATCGTGACCGGCTCGAGTACGTGTTACGACATACATTATTGTCATGACTTCTAAAATGACTCTGTACCTGTTCATCAATTGAGCAATTCCCATTTTATAGTCGCCGCCATTTTGCTTGTTTCATTGTTATGTTTACGTAATAGTCTAATGTAAATATTTTTCGATGTTAAAACGTAACTTCACGCCGGTATTTTTTCGAAGGGGTAGATAGAGGAGTGTAGTCCACTCGTCGTTTCACCAGTAATGTTATACGTTCTATGGAACAGATGAGCCTGTTATTTAAGTTTACATTATATCGAGTTTATAGAATAATTTTATTAAATTACTAAGTATTGCTTTAGCTATATTTTTCGTTGTAGGATTTTATGAATAATTCAAATCTTTTATAGTTGTTTTATCGTAATGGTTGTGCAGTGTTTATAAAACGCGTCGGCCGCTGTATTTATTTTCGCTTTAGAAAAAAAATATTATTGCTGAAAAATGTTAAACCATTGTAGCTAACTTTCTGCCGTATAACTAGTTTTTATTTAACTTTCTATTTCAGTCGGCGATATAGGGCTTACGGGAAGTAGGGCCATATTTGGCTTTCCATGTACTTGTACCCCGTTAGTTTTCCATTTGTTCCATTAGTATGTTAATCGTTTAGCCTTTGTTACATGAGTGGTCGCACGTGACTTGATTGGCGTGGACTGGATAAGAGACCTAGGAATTCTAAATATTCGTGTCACGTCCCGCCAATAGTTCAACAAGCCGATAGCCATATGTATTTTTATGGTGGGAGATAATATTACGTTCCCAAGAAATTCCTACATAGTGGACGGTATCATCACATTGGATAATTATAGAAAGGCTGCTTGTGTTTGACCTTTTTAATATTAAAAATATACCCTCTAATATTAAAAAATACGTAACAGATATTAACAAAATTTTCGTTAACAATTCGCTCGATATTTGAGTAATACGTATGTATGTATGTAATTATTGTAAATATTTATCAATCAAAATGGATAAAAGTCAGGCAATCTTAAAAGTTCTTTTCATGAAGTAGCCATTAAGAAGCTATTTAAAAATAACGTGTCAAGAAGGTTTTTTTTCAAGTTTCTAAATATAAAATCATTTCCGAAATGCGTACAAAGTATTTGAAAAAAATAAACGTAACAACACGCCTGTAATCCCCGTAGGGGTAGATAGAGGAGTGCACTACATTCTCACGTTTCATCAGTTACTTTTAAGTCCCATGGAATAGTTGGTGAGCCCATTGCCATACACCGGGCATAATTCCAGATTCCGAGTCACTAGTAAAATTCTAAATTAGTAAAATCCTATAGTACCCGACCCGCGATATGAACCCAGGACCTCCCGATCAGCAGTCGCGCTTGCAACCACTTCACCAACGAGGCAATTAAACAATATGTACAAGTTACAAAGTAATTGATTTTATTTAAATCGATGACTATTAGAAAACTAAATTTAAGTAAAAGTGTACCTATAATTTTTATTTTTAACAAAGTTTTAATGAGCAAGATTCGATTTAGTTCTATCAGTTTTATGGCCGTCAAATGGAGACCTTGAATTCAATAACACTTGTAGGTATAGTATTCTGTTCACAGGCGACATTATACATGTATTTACGTTTTCATTTAGGCATCGCACCGTTTATTGATCTTTTCATGAGTTTTTTTAAAGCTTGCCATGTACGTATCTATGTATTTAGATTCCGTGACGTATGTATTACTATCACGATTCTCCCGAGTCTTTCTTAGTAATTTATTATGCGAGCTACAAGTATTGTATGTTAATATCACAATGGGAGTGTTTGTACATTTCGCGAGACATGACCAAGTTTTCAATATGCCATTCGTTTGTGTTGAAAGTAATGCTCTATGTACATATGTATGTATGTACTTTGCGTGTGTATGTTGTACATACCTACTATCACACGCCTACAGGCTGAACCGCTCTCAATGTTAAATAATGAACAAACCATATACTTGAAGACATTGTTCATGTATTTAAAGATGCTATCATCGAATAAAATGCAATCGTTAACACAAATTTAAGTCTACGAGTGGGTGTACGTTGAAAGTGCAGTACCTACATAAACTCAACTATGAATATAACAGGGTTAATCTCAATAAATTTCATAGCATTTTAACGAGTGTATCCAACAATGGCCAGTGTGCTAACAAGACCAATAAGTAAAGTGGCGGATTGGCCAAGTGATCGCCCACTCTCAACGCTCAATTGAAACTAACTACACCTACTATCTTGCCACTGAGTTGACCTTTGCAATGTCATAACCGCATATCATTCACTAGACACACGGACTGAACCTTCTAGTAATTTCTATATTGAAACCGATGCATTCCACTATCTCAAATATGTATTTAATATGTATTCAACATAGTGTTTCAACAAAATACGCAAGGCCTCAATCTAAAGTTTCAGAATATTTGTTATCAATTGGTCTTTGACTGAACTAATTCAGATTGACGCCAGCGCAACTGAATCTGTGATTAGTCCAATTAAAAGTAATTAACAATTTATACGGCATTATATTAATTTAGACGGCATTGTTGCATAGGATCGCCCGTTGTATATGACAGTTGACGCTTATCGCGCGGGAGCGAAGTAAAAGCATTCATTGTAAGTCCAATCGGCGCGCCAATTAGAAAGATACGTGACGCGAAGTGGTGCAGGCTGCGACCTCAGCGGCGGCTATACGCGGCGGTGATCTCATCGCCTCGAACCCACGTCCTCGCTCAAACTCGTTTGTTTCTTGTTTACTCGTTCCGATGTAAGAACTTAACGTTCCGAACTCAGGACGTTCGCACGAGCTGTAAGCGGTCTTACGTCATCCGCAGCGTCCTAGAGATTTGCTCGCTGATTTCTGCTTCCGTTTATAATAACAAAGGCGCCATATATAGAAAAACTTCGCTCGATTAACCTGAGTTGAAATACGTTTGATATTTTGAATAATCTATAATGTAGACCGAAGAACAGCTATTGCAATGCATGATGTCGAGCTGTCGATTTATGTTTTACTATCGTTTATGAATGTGATAATATTCTGATAAAATTTATTTAGCGCTGATAAATTCGCCTGACATGTATTTAAATAAAATAATTTTCTCAAAAGGATGTGCGAATGTTGAAAAGTAGGTATTCGTTTCATACGTTGTCGTATCTTGAGTCTGGATAAAAAAGGTCGACCCCAATGAGCTCTACATGGAAAGTTGTCGTGCGGTTGGGACAAAATGGCTCGACAACTGGCAACACCATAATAGTATTCTGATATTTTTAATACTAAGCTACCCTATAAAAAGTAAGTAGGTGCCGAATTTTGACTTTATCAGCGATAAGTTAAAGAATCAGAAGCAGGTACAATTATGTAGTCTACTTGTTTTATCGAATCAAATTTCCATAAATCTAAATGAAAGGTTATCAGCATGTAATTTGCACATTTTTGTAACGAATCATCACTGATAAATATGGTGTATTTAATGCGACAAATAGATTTACATTTGTTGATATTAATTGGAAATAATTGTGTTAACCAATACTTCGGGTATTACTTTTAATGTGATAATTTGAGACAGCGGTGTTACTCATATGGTTGCTACTTGAACACAAACCAGTTACAGTAACCACTTAACCAGACCGTATTATAACATATGAAAATTTTGCAATGATAAGTCCGAAGACACAGCATAACCACAATGACTTAGTGGATACGATTATTTATAGACAACGTATCAGATATTAAGCCAGTTGCAATACCACAAGCAGATTAATTTCATACTCTAGGTATGTTTTAATACCTACTTTCGAACATATTTACGTAATATTCCTAATTAATACGACACAATACGTTTACGTAATATTCCAAATTAATATGATACAATATGTTTTCGATAGTTTGATGTGTAGGTATGCTCTAGAGTCTAGACTATTTTTAAGCGTTTTTGTGTACTTTAGCGGCTATACTAGTTTTTTACTGCCGGATAAATCGAAACAAATTCTAACTATGTGGAATGTTGTCTGGTTTTATGGTCTTGTACCTAGTAATGGTAAGATACCAAAGGTGTGTATATTTATGTATACGCTGATAAATATTTTCTTAAGAATATACATGTGAAACTCCGTCTTTGTAGCCACTAAAAAGGCTATCGCTGCATAGTGTTCGGAAAACCCCGAGATAAGATTCCAAAAGTCAATAAGACGATAGCCTTTTCGACATCAATTCTCAAATTTTTAAATATTAAAGAACTATAGGTGTACAGAATTGAAAATAATGAAAGCGTGGGTGCAGAAACTGTTACCAGTCACTGCCGGCAGAGCCATAGAAGGTCGTCGACCATATGGCGTCTGCGACTGAAAAGATTAATCACACGATTCGAATTTCAAAATCTGACAAGATTAATAAATAGGTACACGATGTTCTATTGCGTTGGGCTAGGAATGCCGCGGTACATTTAAATTGTTTTCCGCGTTAAATTATTTTGTACTTGAAAAATATTCATTGATCAGTTTGGTAGTTTGAAAAAAATGCATTTTGTTATGCCTGTACAAAGTCATAATTTATATATTTGTGTTATTGATTTTTTCAAGCGCTACATTCACAGATAAAAAATGTTCATAATCATTGTAAATTTTTTCTTCGAATCTCGTTTCAAGGTGTACTTTATCGTTGTCCGTGACTGAATCTGTGCAGAAACAAACGCGAATGATTATTACGGAACAAAAAAATGTAATTTAAAACCTCGTTAAAAAACGAATTCGTTCATGTGATTGTTCAACATGTGCTTGTAAATCTATAGAACTTCAATCACATAAGTAAACATCTGGAATGGTGCCGACGTTTTTATTCGTATAATTTATGGTTTTTATTTCTTATTCCTTGGGATCACAGTTAATGACAAGGCATTGATTGTTTATTACTGAAATATTGCCATTTGATACATTAGTTCCCGATCTCTACTTTATTAAATTTTTGTACTTTATTTATAAACATTCACGAGTAAGTAATAATATTTGTAACTACTACTAATTAAAACAAATCTAATTAATTATAATTATCTCCTGCCAGATATCTTTACGCATGCTGTAATTAATTAATTGTATAATATCTTTAAGCTGTAAAGTGTTTGTAATCGGTATTCGTGACAAAAACAGAGGTTGCTTATGTCGTGTATTAGGCAGAAGGCGTTTCAATTCAAATAAGCATTTTAATCAATGCTCGGCTAAGCTCAGTTACTCATCGACAGTCGTGACTTCTGTTGGTAAGCGTTGAGTAATCAACCCGATATAGTAATGCTTCGACTCCGAACCGTCCTCTGATGCTCTCTGAAGGAATGAGTCAGTGCATTAACAGATGGGCCACTGTGTTTTCATTTGCGAGATGCGTTCTCAGAAAATGTTTGCAAATTCAAATTAAAGTACACTTCAAAAGATTTATTACATGCGACAAATATAAGGTATTTTTAATGAAGACAATTTTTAAAATATGTCGGCGCTACATGTTTATGATAATGTCAAATATCTATATAAAAGCCTATAGAAGGTTGAAGAAAATATTATTTATTATTAGAAATGATACTAAAATAAAAAGTTTTTATTAATTGTAACAGTGTCGTATAGAGTAAAGCAATTTATAATTACTTATGAAAATGGAACATTTGTTCGCCTATTTAGTCCACATGTTCATTGTGAGTTCAACCTGTTATGTTGTGTAGGTTTGTCATACTGCAATGGCAATCGGCGATTAGTTCCGCCAAGAGCCGCTTTTCCGCTTTTGTCTGCTTCAATGAAGCGCTATTTTACTTTTTACAATATTGAAATTAAAAAGCTATGTTAAATCAATAATCAGCCATATTCAATATTTAATTCAAATTAAACTTCTTATACTTGAACAAAGCCTGAAATGCGTTGCATTGTGAATTTTAATAAAAAAAAGATATTCATCTGTCAAAATTGCCTGACTCGCTGAAGAATGAATTTATTGTTTTAAAACATAAACAAAGTTATAACTTTGCGGTATCAGCGAGACTAAACAAAGTCGAAGAGAGCAATTTCCAATACAATTTCCCAACACTATTAACTCCAGTTACAAAATAATTGTTCACGTGAAATTCAAGTGTTAATAATATTATTGGTATTGTTATTGTTTAAAAAAATGCGTCAGGGTCACATTGTCCGTAGGACTCATTGAGTATTATTCAGAATTGCTCGTCTCATTGTGGTTAGGTACATACATCGTTTTTATCCTTAACAGGGCTATACCGGAGATATTTTCAACGATGGCAACATAGATCGTAACCTTGTGTTCGCTTTTATTCAACAATTGTTTATCAAACTGTTATGAATCAAATGTTATTTGTATTTCAAACCGTTACACGAAATGATTTATTTATATTGTGCGCTTTTCATTTAAAATGCAAGTCACAGGCGATGTTTACAATTTAAATACGCTCTAAAAATATCTTGGAGTCACTGTTTTTCCACGTATAAGTACGTTTGTTTACTTGCTTGCATTAATATATGAGAAATATGTGTATTTCTTGATTGTCATTGATTTGCTCAACGTAGGACGGATTTATCGCGTTTGTGACATAAGGATAAAGGACCATACAAAGGAATATCTTGCCAGTGTCCTGATGTCTCCGTTAAATATAATCATAGGTACATGCTGTGATAGAACTAACATAACTATTAAGTTAGATCATATCTGTTTATACACCAAGGAATTTCTTTGAATGAATGGAAATGAGCTCTGACAGATTATATAAAATATATAGCTTATACAAAATTATATTTCTAAATGAACGATATTATTTCCCCACGCTCTTCATGTCAATGCACTTTAAGTAATGTGACTGTACTGTGATGACTGTAATGACTGACTAGAAGCGGAACTTTAATATATATTTTTAAATAAAATAGAAGACCGTAGCAACAATAAACTGTTTAGTATGTTAATTTCGATGCGGTTATTTGTTTGACAATACAAAACCGTAATAACCACGAAAGGCCTGCAAACACTGCAATGTAATAAAACTTGACTGAAACATCAGATAACCACGCCTGAATGACCACCCATGGCAGCCTATTTGCTATAAAGTCGTAATCGCAGTGCTTTCGATTATCTCCATCGCAACGGGCTTTAACAAATCCTAAAGTTATTCAGCCCTCTAATTACTAACCAACTAGCGCTTCGCTCGAAGACTTCCGTAATAAAATGCTCAGACAATACAATCAAAAATAGACCAGCACTAAAATAGAGTTCCCGCGAATAGGTGTAAGAGATCGTTAGCGGATTGAAATGGCGGTTATTTTAAGGTATGTAAGTTTTTTAAAGTTGTACACAAATCCAAACTCGTTATAAAAATGAGCTCCATTTTAATTATCCAAAGTTTATTCCTTTGATGACATAGGATAATAAAATATATGCCGATTTGTAAATAAAAATGTCACCCATAGGGAAACACAGACGTGATGTTACGTCTTTCTGTTCAACGTTCCGAACAAATATCGATCGTCTTAGAATAATATCGTGAATATTCTAATCGAAGACTGATTTCCGATGTTTTGACTTCCATCGCTAAGCGACAAAGTAATCGAGCCTGTTTTACACTCAAGGCACTACATTAAGAGTTAATATATATATAAATATATCTAATAATAAATATTATTATTTAGAACTTCTACTAGAACTTTCGGTTTGAATTTTTCATAAAGTAAAGTAAAGTTAAATAAAGTATTTACTACTCGTCAGACCTTCACTATGATGAATATTATTTACTTTTCATTTTGTTCAATTGCCTTGCATCTACAAAATACATTATTATCATCGACTCTAAGATAGCATTGACTTTGGCCGCGTGACTATATCATGTAAAGATAATTTACGCACATGGCTTATACACTCGTGAAGTTTTGCTGCTTGCGGTCACCCATTCAAGAGCTGACCGCGCACGGTAGCGATTACTTAACTTTACAGATCAGTTACATTCTACAATTGCGTAGTGAAGTCGAGAGGTATTTTCTGTAAGAGTGTAAATGATCAAGTGATTTGGAGTTACATAGTCATTGAAAGTCTTCTCTTTTTTAAATGTCGTTAATATTACATATATTATTTATACATTTCTAACTAGCTTTCAAAAGTATTAAAAGGATATGATCCAATGGTAAAAAACAAACAAAAATCTTGCAGCTTCGTATCCATTGCATACATACATACATATATCTAGCAATATGTGAACTAATAAATCAAATGAGAATAATATGTAGGTACTCAGACGTACATACATATGTAGATAGAAAAGTCGGTCGTGTAATTCACACCAATTAAAAGATCCTTTGTTGCTGGAACGTTCCAGAAGCTTCGTTATGTTTACCACTTAATTGAACTGTTAAAATGAATATGTAATATAGATTGCATTACACGATATGCTTTCCTCGAGAGGCGAGAGGCCGTGGATGGGCTGAGTCACAGCTATTTCTGGATGGCAGAGCCGCCTACCCGATTCTGCGACGCCTTTGCCCTTTATGACGTATCGATTTCGCTTTCTGTTTGCTCAACTGTCATTAAATTTGCAATATCATAACTTATAAGCGAGCAATTAAGTTTCTCTTTTATGTATTTTATTAGTTTCCCACTTGAAGTTTCACTTTCATGTTTAATATTGTTTATTTGTACTTCTTCGAACATAACCTGCGAAAACCATCTGGACAAGTTACTGTGAATACTGTAAGAAATCATAACTAATGTACGATTCGAAAATAAAATATAATTTTCCAATTGTAACAGATTACATAATGTCTACGGTTTTATAATTTTGAATTGTTTTATATAACTACCAGTAATATACCAGAAGAACTACCAGTTTCTTTATTTTCAATTAAAAAGTGACTATAACCAAACTGTACGACAAAACTAAAACGCTTGAAACAGTGGGTACGTACGACTATGTGTCTGTGTATAGACGCTTCTGTCTATATATGTATATTCATATTGATTTTCTAATGGACAGTTAACATGGGCACCAGTGATTAGGTTTATAATTGTCAAACTTAAATCAGATCGAATTATTATAAATAGATAGTGGATAGTATGGATATCAGATTGAGATATTGCCATTGGTAAAATTACATTTTAATATTAATAGATTATTTTATTAGTAACCGTCATGGCTATTGTAATTCCTATTTTGTTTTACAAATTATTCTATTTTTATTTATTGTTAATTTAATTATGTTAGATAGGCATCGATCATGCTTATTGTATGCAATTTAAGCAATTAATGCTATTATAAGTGTGTGAAATTTTAAAACGTAATGAAAAAGTCTCCGATAGTAGATACAGGTACTATGATTACTGGCGCGATGTCTGATTCATGAAAGTTTCAGTAGGTAATTTTAACGGTTGCTATGGCACCGGTAGTAGGCCACTTGGTCGTTGCCTAACTTTTTTAGGTCAAATAATATACATCATATAGCTACACCATAATGAAACCTTTAAAATACTGTTATGAGAATTACTTTAATAATAAAGTAACAGTAAATTAAAATGGAGAGGGCTATGCTCGGTGTCTCTCTGAAGGATCTCATCAGAAATGAGGCGATCCGACAGAGAAGCGAAATTATTGACGTAGCGCAAAGTATTAGCAAAGTGAAATTGCAGTAGGCTGGTCACATCTGTCGCAGAACCGATAGCCGCTGGAGCAGACGTGTTCTGAAGTGGAGACCAGGACTTGGCAAACGTAGTGTAGGACGCCTTCCGGCTAGGTGGAGTGACGATATACGCAAAGTGGCTAGCAGTAGTTGGATGCGAAAAGCTGAAGATCGAACTCCGTGGTGTGCTAGCAGGGAGGCCTATGTCCAGCGGCGGACGGGAGTAGGATAAGAGTGATAAATGATGATGAAAATTAAAATAGCTGTAATCAAAAACAGGTTTCCTGAAAAATTAAGAAATCAATTATGAACTCGGATGGCTCGAAATTTTTTAAATGTTGAACTTAACAAAATAATGAGATACTTGCGTGATTTTACTTTCATTTAGCGCTGAAAGCCTCAATATCATATCGTGCAAAGAGACAATGTGTTACATAATTATAAAACTTTTGGTATACATTTTTCCGCGCGCTTAAAAGCCATAGTTACGGCAGTACCTACGCGACGCGGTCTACCATTGGACGCTTGTTCTATGCTGCTCGCGACAAACCTGCACGAAACTATATAAATACGTTATTACTCAATCCATATGGTGACTGGAACTTACAATGATTCAATCTACAAATAATTCGTATGTTACTGGGCAAAACGTCACGTGTGCTTTGAAATTGTAAACTGCAATCTTTTGGTACATATTGTTCGTATAGGCGTTAATACAAATTGCAATCTTTAAATACCTATCGTATTGTTCATAAAATTTTGATACGGTTCAGCCATGAGCCGGGTGATTTACATGGGATGTAAGTTACGTAGTACCGTGGAACCTCTCGATATTTTGTGGTAAAGTATCGGTTGAAGTGAACGCGATGGACGCGTGCTATGGCCGAGCCGCTGTTGTTGCCGCCCTTGCCGCAGCCGCGTCGCTTCCCCGTCTACTTACATCCATACCGTATCAAAAGGTGTGACTCTTCTCCGTTCTAAATATATTTTCGATGTTTCTAGAACCTGAAATGAAAACCTTCGTTTAATTAATGTGATTGGAGCTCTCAATTTCTGACTAGAAATTTTATGAAAAGATAAGTGGTAGGAGTCTTTCTACATAATTAAGATATATGTATGTTACTAAATAAATTTGTAATAATGAAACTAATATAAAGTAATATAGCTATAATTAATCGAAACATATTTGTTTTGGTAATAACGGTAATATACATATATTACCCGTAGGCTGACATTAGGTATACACTAACTGTAACAGATCACTATTTCGTCATATGAGGCATGTCTCTGGTGTCATGCAATTAATTCAGTTTCAACGTTGAACTTGAAGTACTTGACATAGGAGCATATTGTCTATAAGGTTTTTCATAAATACATATATTCATTCCAATAGTGTCCAATTCAATCAATCCATATGTTTTGTGGAAACTAAGCACATATGTAATGTACATATGTAAGCACATCACTTAATATTGCGAATGCTAAATTTATTTATATTCAAATTCATCTTTACAGGCGTCACCGCTGCCCACACAACGATGTCCCGGAGCCATTGTTCGATGTGGAGCACACAACAAGTGTTGTCTCCGCGTACAAACAAGATTACGACGAAAAACACGTCAGCCGTACTACTGCTGTTCATCATGAAGATCATCTCCGACTCGAGGGCGAGTTTCAAGAGCCCGAGCGTCCCCGTTGGCAACCTGTTGAGCGCCCGAAAGCTACGAAGCCTGAAGACAATCTTAAACCTGAAGGAGATTTTGAAAAAAGGCAACCCGAAGAATGGCGTCCAGGTGATAGGGCACCCGTTCGTCGTCCAGAAGACAATTTAAAACCAGAGGGAGAGTTTACAAGAAGGAAACCCGAGGAATGGCAACCAGGTGATAGAGCTCCTGTTCGCCGTCCCGATGATAATTTACGACCGGAGGGTGAATTTACTACCCCAGAAAAACAACCATGGCAGCCTGCTGAACGTCAGAAACCTAAAAAACCAGAAGACAACTTGCGACCGGAGGGAGATTTCGAACAGCGACATCCAGAAGAATGGCGTCCAGGTGACAGAGCTCCTGTTCGCCGGCCGGATGATAATTTAAGGCCCGAGGGCGAATTTACTACCCCTGAAAAACAACCTTGGCAGCCTGCTGAACGTCAAAAACCTAAAAAACCAGAAGACAATTTGCGTCCGGAAGGGGATTTCGAACAGCGACGTCCAGAAGAATGGCGCCCGGGAGATAGAGCGCCTGTTCGTCGTCCCGAGGACAATTTAAAACCTGAAGGAGAGTTCGCAAAGCGTAAGCCCGAAGAATGGCGACCGGGTGATAGAGCTCCTGTTCGTCGTCCTGACGATAATTTAAGACCTGAAGGCGAATTTACTACGCCTGAAAAGCAGCCTTGGCAACCTGCTGAACGTCAAAAACCTAAAAAGCCAGAAGACAACTTGCGTCCTGAAGGTGATTTCGAGCAACGACGTCCAGAAGAAT
>DWDT01003225.1:0-12588 GCA_018245595.1 Microceris scylla | reverse complement strand
ATAGGCAATCACAAGGTAGAAAAAATAATTCGACAAACCCAACGTACACGTTGTTTAGTGGCACTGTCGTAAATAATGAAAATGAACTTACAACTCATAAAAGCAAACTAATAACAATAAACTCACAGATATAGTATTATTCATTTCGAAAGACGACAGCCATCACGCTGCTCATGGATGTATTGTGGTGTATGGTGTCAAAATATTCAGATTCTAAGTGGATAACGAAATCAATTAATAAGATAGTTCGGTGCGCAATCGATTAGGGCAAGCTCGGCACAGCGCAGCGACAGTACCGCTGAGATATATTAAACAAGCGATTTATTACGATTAGACTAATAGTAAATAGTATATAAGCACTTTCGAGATGCACGCAAAGGAACTAACATAATATGAATATAAACTGCAATATCAGACGCCAAATCTTTAAAATAAAGCCTTAATGTTCTTTCAAAAACGCCGATTTTGAGAGCAGAGCAGATTTTGATCATATTTAAAATAGAACTTTAGCACATTGTATCAGTCTATTTTTTAATTTCAATCGTTTTATTGTAAGAGGACGTTCGAGCGCCTCCACAATACATTTAATTGTAAAAATAGACTTTATTAAAAATCAGCTCTGGTTTCCGAACAGGTCTACTTGAGGGGACCCTTAAATGGGTCTATTGTGTTTCAACCTGTTTTATCTTCCGCGGTATGAACTCGAACGTCATATTATGATCAATACTAATGTAAACGAAACTAGCTCATATCAGTGAACGATTGGAAAATTTATCGTTCCGGGCGACCTTTTATGTACCACATGAAACATTAAATGTTTCGAGCCATTAAATGTCTATAGCTTATTGTGTCTCGGCCTTCACTTTATTGTCCTTCCGTGGTGTATTATGACCTTAACCGTGCTAATTTTAAAAGCGGCCCTTTGTCAAGCGGTGGGACGATAAAAGGTATGATGATGAAGAAATATCGAGGATCGACCTGCTTTTACGCACGTGCCAGGTTCTCAACCAAATTGGCTCAACATATAGCGACCTATAGTAGTGACACATAGTGAGCTTTCTGTGGGATAGGCTGGTGAGGTCGAGAGGAAGACGCCGGAGGTGGGAAAATCTGGACTTTTATATCTCTATATCTTTTGATCCTTAAGGAACGCAAAATCAGATATATATATAGTGTTATGAATTATATGCAAAGACGTACAAGTTGTCAGTTGATTGAATGAATCGAATCAACAAACTGTGGCCCGGCGGTGAGTCATCAAGCACCGGTCTACAGAGGAAATGAAATACGAAATCGCTAAACAAATTAATGCGTTTTAAATTTAGCCCAATTTAATTTGTGCTGAGTGTCGCAGCGTCGCGTCGTGACGGTACCAAATTCAATGTTTAATTTCATGTCAGTCGCTCGTTTGACCTTTTAACAGGAAAACAATATATTATTTACGGCGAATGTTCACTGTGTTTCGTCTATTCTTACAAACTCAATAGCTGTCTAAGCCGAAGTGATTAGCAGCTCTATGTATAAGAAATATAAAATAAAACTATAGTACTATTAATATGATATCGTCACGCCAGGTTTATTACGGGGTACGGAAATAGCAGCGAGTTACAAGTAAAATTCGTTACAAAAACGAAATTATTACACCATAGGTACGTTTGACCTTTGGAGAGGATTTACATCATTGCTACAACTCATATTGCTCGGGTGACACTTTTTTGTGATGGGTCTTGGCATCCATATTTCAATGCATCCTGCTCTGTTTCACTGCTCTTTTTAGCTTTACTATTCAGTGACAGTGACAAGTTAAAAACAACTGTCCTTCACTTCCACTGTGACGTCCAGGTACAATGTGTGCGTAGCTATCTCACACTGAGATTAAGCAACTTATCAATCTAACTATTACGAGTAGGTGGCTGCATGCCGCGCGGTCCCGACCGGCGCGCCGGCTGTGCTTCAAACACGCAATATCATCCTTGTGTGAGTAATGTCCGGTCGGCGAGACCTCATAGGGTTGAAGAAATTAAACATGTTCAGTATGAGCGATGTATGAGCGGTATGCGGTGTTTGGTATACGCAGCCACATGCTAGGTATTTATACCGTAAAAACCAGCCAAAAGTGCTCCGTCCACTGTTACAATAATACCGTCAGATATATTACGGCTTAGTAAGGCATAAAACAAATCAATATACTGATATGTAAAATTTTTGAATTAGGGTTGTACATTTATTGTTCACTAATCGAAGTACAGTACATGGTAATGGTAAAGAATAAAAAATATTGCGATGTTATTTTACATGAGATGTGCAGCCCTGGAGATGGCGGCGGCGACCAGCTGGCGCGCTCGAGTTCAGTAAATATTGAAACAACGGCATACACGTAATAATTGGACAGTCGCGGGGCCACTTGGTACCGATCGTGGGCCTCACCGTTCACTATAAAAGTTCCGTCTCTTTTAGTTAACTAAAATTGCACGCGAATGTAACTTGCTGCTTTGAAGAGTTTGTTCTGGACGGCCATCCCCCTGTTTCGCCATGGTAAACAATATCTACAAAGCTCTAGTAGCAGAATATAATATATAACACAAATCATCTTTATAATAGCGTCGATGTCAATTCTCGTGTATTACAATATTTTTTTGGCGCGTAGGTAATTATTATAGTCGTGTTACAAACAATAAAAATGTAAACGTGAGAGGTGTTAAATTTAAAAGAACAGTTCATTAAACAGTTATAAAACAAATGACAGTGAGCAAATAAACTCGCTTTAAAGTGAAAATAGGCGAAGATTTAAAACTCCGGCACCTGCACCGTAACGGTTTACTGTGTGAATGTGATAATAAAGTAAAAACGCGTTATAATTTGTTCGTATGTGATAATGTAATAACTAGAACGCTCACATATGTATGTACAAAAAAATAATTTACAATAACGCGTCTCGTACAATGAGCGATGTCGTGTGTGAGCTCTCCCTTACGAGTTAATTACGATGTTATAAACGTATGTTCGATGGTAGAAGAGGCACGTCAGGACTGCAATAATGCAGATAGTTTGCGCATTGTGCTCTCTGCCTACCACAAAAAAGACCTAGTGGGAGGATATAATTATAAGAAACATTTTATTCAAACCCTGGTCGAGGGCGAATAATAGATATTCTAGTGCATATTTTAAAGGATAGGAAACGCAATTGAAGAAATTATATGAAAAGGGTTGTTGCAAATATTGTCTTACGATTAAATTCAAGTATGTAATAGGAAAGGTTTATTGCCAATATTATGTTTACGATTGAATTGAATTGTACAGTCGTAATAAAACTAACACTTCACTGATAAATAGACCCGCTGAAGTGCACAGATTTCCTGCAAAACGGCCGCTTATCAAACAACTAAAGTGTATTAATAGATTAGTGTAATTCCCGCGAGTACCACAGGAAACGACCTGAATGTCGGCCTTCCTTGTAGACTTGGCACGAAAATGATTTTATTCCATTTGTAGGTACTTTGCAATTAGTGTATTTAACATAATAGTTTTGAAATAAACAATGTTTAAAAGTATCAAGCCATTAAATGTTACGTTTAAATTCTGAAACTGATAAACATGAAATCACGGACAGTGCGATACAGGCGATTCCAATTTTGTAATTGTCACCAATACCATGAGCCCGTTCACCAAACACGTCCATCAGGCTAGATGAAGTCAATGGGCAGGATTGTCATTAATTAATCATGGTTTCTGTCGATTCAAAATATAAAAATTTAGGTAAACGTTGAGATTCACATAAGATATGGAATTCGTCAGTGGACCCGAATGTCCGCATTAAATAGATCAGTATTTGGTATTTTATAGTTTATATTGAAATCATTGTGCTATAATTTAATTGGACAGTATTCAACAATTGATAGTTGACTGGAATTATAATGTACATACTTGTAATTGTACAAAATTTCCATAACTTTTATGATGCTAACCAATGGTTTGAGGACATGATCTATAAATAGACTGGCACAAAATCCTCTCATCGTTTCATTTTGTGGGATATTTAGGATCAATGCAGTCACACGGGTATTTGCGGTAGCAGTGCCGCTTTGGCCATATTTAATTGGGTTTATCAATTAGCCAGTCGAATAGCAAGCTCGACAGCATCCAAATTAGGCAGAAGTCGGTATTGCGGATTTCGAAAACCGATTAAATCCTAATAAGCTTGTAGTCATCCATATTCTCTTTCTCAATAGATACTAAGTAGATGACGGAAACCAATAAAAATTTTTAATTGATCTTTTAAACAATAATGTTCGCGTTTCCTTTGCCTACCGTTCGAAGAGATACAGGCATGATGTTATGTTTTCGTTTCCATAAAAGAAGATAAATAATTCTCGTGCCGATGTGACAAGGTAGAGTGACGAAGCGAAGAAAGGTGGAGAAGCACTTTGCAAGTCAATCTAGTCCTTAACTACGAGTGGGTGTGCGCAGGAGCGCGGCGCGCGCGCACAAATCAGAGCAGAACGCGTCATAACCGCGCTTCATGCCACTCATTGTATCACTTCCGACGACCCGCCGCCGCGAGCGTACGATTCGCTAACCCAAATATTTGCTCAGCCTTCAAAGGTGTCCTGTTTATATTTCGATTGGATAACTGCGAGCGAATTCTCGTTGATCTTCCGCAACTGATGTATGTTTGCTTTGATCCAGTCAATGCTGCTCATGGAGCAATTAATCGTTTAGCTCGTGTGATTGTTGCTATTTCAATGTATACAAATAATTACTATTACTACAATATAGACAAGGAGAAAATTAAACGTGGACTATTGGACGTTATGTCCTCAGCTTGCCGATTATGCAAAAATGGTAGCAGAAAGATGCATTAATTGATATCTACAATAAAACATGTAAGTTGAAAGTTGTAAACTTTATTTTAGAACAATTACGCTTAAGAAGGCCGGGGCGCTGGTATCAGAGCAATAGATATCAATTCATAGGTATTTATGTCCTATTATTTAACATTGGTGCCTCGTTATTTAAATAAAGTGGGTCAGAGCAGACGGTCGACGTTTTGCTACAGCTCGGCGGGGCTTCGTACAAGCTAGATTTAAATAAAGAGTTAAAACTATGAAAATGTGTACTTTTCGCATCGGGTCATTGCTAACAGAAAACATGTATCGCAATAGCATAAGCCAGTGCAGCATCGGAGGTGAAGTAGGCTGGGGAAGCCGAATCGAATACTTACACCAAATACAGAAAAAATTTAAATATTTATGATATAATTGTTTTCTATTATAGAAAAAGGGGAAGTATGGGCCGATGTAAAAAGACATTACGCAATTTGAAATAAGACAGTTGTATTTTGTGTAAAATTGCAGTTTATTCCGTATTAAATTAAATTTTTCGTTACAATTCTATTTTTTGAAATATGTATGTATTATTTTTACAGTCGGCGAAGGCTACTTCAGGTTTTTTCAGTCTCAAAATTTTGAATTAAAAAAGTACTGTTTTAAAACCGACACCGCATTGAAGTATCTTTAACTATTGCAAGACCATTGCAGGCTACGGTGGCCAATTACCATTGGTTGTCCCATTTTTCGTTCGATAGTTTGCATGTATAAAAAAGCGAATGAAATTATTCAGTGGTATATCACCTAATCGTAGATACATCCATATCTTATCGATACGATATCGCATTATGTAGTGCTGACTAAGCTGCGTGATACACTTTTTATAGTGGATATCATTGGGGCGGCGACGATGCGAGGTCACATGTTAGCGCGGTAACCAACCTGAATTTATTGATTCTTTCGATTACTTTGCCGTCATATATGTATGTCATAAGCATAAGGTAGCTTGATAAAGTGATGAATGAATCAGACTAAAGACTAAATCGTAATGTTCGAAAACATAACAAGGAGTGATGACAGCGTGTAGTTAGCCACACAATTCAACAACTCCGTCGGATACAACTGGTTCCAATCGAAATGCAGCACGACAAACAAAACGAATGCGAGTGTCCGCCTGCGCCTTGCCGACAAATTCCACCAAAGGCGACTTGCACCGCCGACATTCTTCTCGAATGACTCCACAGAAATGGACTGGGAAACGGATTCAAAGAAATTGTGAAAATCATTCCGACAGTACCAGTTTTGTGGGGCAAGGTGACTAAAGAATTTGCATGTCGCAATTAGAACATCGACGAGTGCACGTGTTCAAACAGTCGCGACATTATTATTGTCACAATTCTGCAGGTCAAAATAATTCACGTCATCGTGTCCATATGGGTCATTCTTTATAACAGCCATGCCTTCGTATAAGTAACCAGAGAGTTCATATGGTTGACGCAATTCCTCTTAATAGACGAATTTGTTCGGCTTCACGCGAGGGTCGCTCGGCATTGTTACTCGATAGCTCAGATTCACGATTACGTGCTACTGGCTGCCGAGTGCGTGGGCGATTTCAAGTTTTAAAAATGTCATGCAACGCAGAGTAAAAGTATGTAAAACCTTGAAATGTAAAGGACATGCAAGTCGTTAAAAAACGGTCGAAATGAACACTAAATAATCTTGTGTGCTCATGATACTGTATTCGAAAACAGTGCATGATATAGTGCTGCGATAATAACCTTATCAATTTACCGTCACAATAAACAAGGCGTATTTTTAGAGATAATGGTGTTCGACAGAGTCGTGAGCCGTTCCACAGGACAGTCCTTGCATCTCACGGTCGAGTCGGAGATGTCTGGCAGATTGCAATGGAGCGTGTGAGTAAACAAAAAAAGCAAAATACTCTGAACCGGTTGAAGACGTCCGCCTCGAACGCTACGTTAGATTCGTCTCCGTAATAATTATATAAAGTGCACTCTCACAGCGTTGGGACCGCGTTTTTTGACTTTAGGCAAATGCCCATTGTTACTACTTGCGTCACGGCGGTAGAAAGCGACGTTATCGACGTAATTGACAGTCGAAGCAACTATCAAACGTATACATTTTCGCGTACGCTCGTGTGTACAGTCGATACAAATCTCTATTCTATTGGCTAAACATGCTAATGCAAGATTGGTCCTCTGCTCACATTTGGTATTGAGTAACACTAGTTTATCATTATCATATATTACATTGGAATGATACTACATCTGTAGAATTAATAATAGTTGTCTTGTGGCAAGTTTGGATTGTCCATGTACATTTTAATCGGTTCAGAAATTAAAAGATATAACAAGTTAGATATTAACTGGAAATGCCGATAACTTCATTTGGATGATAATTATAGTGTGTAATTAAACGATGGAAATTTTTTTTCTTTGAATACGAAGTTACATCATAAGGCTATATCAATATGGTCGAGCATATTGAGTACGGTTTAACTTTTGGTTAGCCACGTGTTGTCCGGGAGCTTTAAGATCGACAAATACTGGCCTACATATATAAGACAGGAAGGAATTTTATGATATATTACAAAATATTAACGCTCAACTGACCGCACGCGTTTATAACTTTTTACTGTGATAAAAATTTGTGAAAATCAAAAACTTAATTCGTCAAAGTCAATAACACCAGCTCGTTTATAATAGGTTTTTAACTTTTTATCCCTTACGGTATAACGATGGCGACGATGGAATTGTAACTACATTACTCGGGCATAAATTAATAGGTACATACATAAAAATTTAAATTTTAAGTGATCCAAATGCCTAACAATAGTCATTTTCCGAAATAGTCACCACTAAAATTATAATCACAAATTATAATGGAACCTTTCTACTGTGGAAACAAGACATTCGTTAAAACAATTTGAGCCTATTCAATGTTAATTTACACTATATGTATGTATATTCGTCACTCGAAACGGTAAATAAAAAAATTCATAAGTTCTTGACCCAGAATAGCTCATAGACATTTAGACATTATGTTACAATGAAGTGGCTTTAATTTCCGAAATCACATTTGGAGACGATGCAATTTTTGCCGCTTATTTCATTATCAAATTTTTTTATTATTTCTAATATTTTATGTTAAAAAAAATTAAGAAACTGAGATGACGTAAGGTAGTAACGAGTGTAACATTTGGAAGACAAGAACAAAAACGAGCCAGCGCCAAGTCAAGGACCTTAGATCATGAGTGGGCTGGAGGAATTAGCAGTAAACGTTGCGCTAACATTGCTATTAGTGTTACAGTTACATTATTATGAAAGTTGGCATCTCGCTGATCTCGCGCTTCCAACGGTAGCCGCCGACGTGACTTCGGCCGATACATACGACTATATATGTATGTACATACGCTCCCGGTCAAAATATTGAGACCCGTATAGAAAAGTAGGCAAGTGGAATGGAACTCAACATATTTAAAATGTACGAAGGAAAGCATAAAATATCATATTAAAAAGTTATCTAAATAATTAAAAACAGTAAGTTTATAACTGAAAAGACTAAACGAAAATTATAAAACAAATGTAAATTGATTTTTAATCATAATATTCCTTTTTACATTGAACGATTTCTTTACCAATCTTCAAATCTATTTATTTCATATCAATTTTGTGATATTATTCTATCTTTCTTTCAAAGCTTTGTAAAAGTCGTTGTATGAAGAAGGCTTCGCGAACATTTTTATGGAGCTTTACCCACAAAAAGTCCAGGGAGTAGAGATTGGGAACCAGTTTAGACCATGTCAGGATTTTCGACACTACTTCCATATCTTTCGTCTCCAAAAAATGTTCTATGTAATTTTGAGCTCTGCTTTAAGCTATTATCGTGTTGAAAAATTAATCAATTGCACATTTGATTGAGTCTTGATGAAATAGCATATTTCTACAAAATTTATTTGTACTATTCCTTCTTTATAACTTCTTCAATTCGTTTCAAATCGCCAATTTTATGAGCACAAGAACATTGCACGATCCTCACAGAGCCATTATGATGTTTGACAGTTGGAACCCCACAATCTGGCATTGTCAGTTCTTCGACGATACATCAAACCAAAATTCATTATTCTGAACCAAATCATTCAAATTTCGTTACTTATAGTGTCAAAGCCAAAAAAAGGAAACAGGTGCAGTTGGCCCTTACTGGACAAGAGTTGGAAGATAATTTTGAGAAGGTTTTTTTGTAGTAGTACTATAATAATTAAAGCTTTATATAGACCAAATATGTAGTTTTATTTAATTTTTATATCCTTTTATTGTCGTATTTAACTTGTGACAGGAAAAGTACACATTTATAAATATTTATTGAGTTTCGTAACGGCAGGTCGAATGGTACGGTATGGAAGGAAATATGGAACATATTAAGTTTCTCCAATTTGAGTTATTTTATTGAGTCTGTAATGTACAGATGTAAGTGCAACTGACATTTAAGTTGAAAACCTTCGGTGTGTAAATACATGGACTGAGACATATAGATGTTCGTTTAATATTTTAATGGCAATTGATGGTTGAATCCGGGTCTAGAGAACTGTACGCAGTTACTGCATTCGTTACGTTATATTCGGCGATAAATATTGCAGTGGCGGCGATATCGTGCAATGCACTAGTATCACAATGACCGGCAATTGTTAAAAATGACTGGATTGCGTTCATTGATTTATTTAAAAAGAAAGTAATGCTCTCCTACTATCAGGAATATACATTTCTTTTTCTCCTATAAGAGTCTCAAGGTAATGATTCAGATGTTTTATGATGAAGCAAAAATCCATTAACGTTTAACAACTATCGGCAGTAGGTTCACCAGTTCCCCTAATGACTAGTATGTCTACGACTATTATAATTTCTTTGATGTGTTTGCAAGGTGATTAGTACAATATGTAGGTCCACGCGGGTATGATTAGCTCTTAGCTAATTCCTCGACGCCGTTAGGCAGCACCGGCGCGGGGGAGGCTCGCGCAGCGCTTGCGATAACGGTTGTTCAGCGTGAATCCATTCACTACGAGCGCTCCTTAAACACCTTGCAAGTTCATCGATGTCATTAAACGTAGTGATGTTTTGTAGTTTGCGGTGGCACAGTAAGTACTATTGTACATTTACTCACAGATGATATGCAGTACAGAGTGTACTAAACAGTGAACGTCATGAAGATGCATTCATGCCGGCTTGCTCTGCCAGTGTATCAATATTTAGTTCGCTTTCCGGTTGGTTTTAATCAATATCTAAATGCAAACTTACGATAATACCACGATTTGTTCCAAAATAATAGTTTATGAACCTGTTGGTTTTAATGCGAATGACAATGCTTGTTACATTACGAATAATTAGGGTACACTAGTACGCCCTCCAGCTAGGTGGAGTGACGATATACGCAAAGTGGCTGGCAGTGGTTGGATGCGAAGAGCTGAAAATTGGAGAGGCCTATGTCCAGCAGTGGACGGGAAAAGGCTGATAATGATGAACGAGGGTACACTTAATTGCTGTTTGTGGATATGGTAAGTATTGTCATAATTTTAGCAACAAATAACTTTGACAGATAGAGCAAGACAAATTTTGTTGTTATTTTTATGTGTCTTTTTCAGAACCAACGTTTTAAATCAATGCAAGTTTTTGTTGGAGACTGTTAATAAATAAAATTGCGTACGAAGCAGTAAAATATAAATAAATAATGGTGTTAAACTGCTTGTATTGCGAAGATTTTATGGCAGTTTGTAAACAACGGCTAGTATTAAACAAGAGTTTAAAACCATTTCAATCAAAACCATTTCAATCAAGGTTAGCTAATGGATTGATAAAAACTTGTGAACTAGTGCACTGGTTCAGCGTCACTCTGAACAGCCTTTGCTGTATCATAATGAAATGAAAAAATACCTCTCAATTTACACGTATTTGGACACGGTTCAGCGGAGAAATTTCAGAAACCAACTTCGATTAATATCGCAGTATAGCTAATGTTCTACGAATTGAATAGTAGCTTTTCCATTTAGTTGATATTAATCAAAATTACAAGTCATTCGATTCATGCCCTTAGACCCGTCCGAAACAAAGATGTTTAGACATGGAACAATTCGCTGGAGAGGATTCTAAATATTTCATGCCTCGGGAATCACGTTTAAGTGATTGTAATAGTACTACAAACCCCGCCAACTCCCTTACATCGTAAAGGGAGGCAAGGTAGCACACACGATCACTATGAATATCTATATTCACTTTTTGAACAGGCTCTTTTAATCACGTGTTACACGCATATTTATATGTCTGGTTTTTGCCGGCACCCTCGCCCTAGCTCGAAAACTCAATACGAGGGAACCCCTTCTGACTCACGCCACGAGCACCCTCTACACAATACACGGTGGCGGTGTGGTGAGCTAGACAGGAAAATAGATCGGCTGGAGGGTATGCGACTGGTCGATATTGGATACTGAACTCATGTGGCTTACTGTGTTGAATTTTTTAAAGGTGGTATCGAGCTTGGATAAATTAGGCGTTTACCTGAATCTGTTGTCTTTACAGTTTATGTGTGTAGCGTTCGATATTAATTTAATATTTAATAATCAAAGTGTAAATGTACTACAAATTATAAATATATATATTTTGGACAAAATAGCCTTAATTGTTACAATCAAGCACCCATAATTTCCTTTTAGACATTGACCTTTGGTAATCAGTACAGCACGACGAGTGGCAGGTTTAAATTTACCGGTGTAGGTATATCATGTCATTGGTATATCGAAATGAAAATTAGAAACGTGTTCAAATAACATAGAGAAAAAAACTGTCTACAGGAGTATTTTCAGTAAAAAAAAGGTATTAAAATGTTTCCCCGGAGTATCCCACGAAGTTTTTGGATTTCTTTAAATTCGATGTCAAGTTTTAGATAATACAATGCCATAATAAATAATTAATCGGCTAAATGGCATAATAATTAATAAATCGTACTCGGATCATGCGCGATGACGAGAATTGAAGCATGCAAGCAGCAATAACACTGTAGCAACATTATGGTATTCAATAAACAAAATGAACTCCACGAGCGCCATTCACCGAGTAATTACCGTGCGGGAAATTACGTCCGCAACAATTGGCCAGTGCCTTGGAACGACATTGAACTATCACTCGTTTGCAGTCAATCGCCAAGCGGGCATAGCACTCGTGACAGATGTTGAGATTGTGCTTTTATAGGCCAGTATCCTATCAATGCGAATGTAAAGAATGTGTAAGACGAAGTCCACAGAATAGGATGGAGTGAGAATAATACCATCTATGATAGAATGGAGATGGAGATGTACGATGGAACGAAGATTATATACTGTAAAGAGGCAACATTATCATTATTATTTACACATAATTAGCGAAGATGCGAACGGTGTATTATTTGAGAAAACATTCCAAAATTGATTTAATTCCTACAGGAGATTTCGATAGACGAGTGATGACGAGACATACATAGACACACGAATATGAATTAATAATATAATCAATGAGTAGTATTTCATTAACCATTACAATAATTACGTAAAAGAAAGCCATTTCTGACTTTACTCCTAATCATGTTTTTTTTTTTTTTTTTTTTTTTTTTTTTTTTTTTTTTTTTTTTTTTTTTTTTTTTTTTTTTTCTTTTTTTTTGTTTTTTTTTGTCAAAATTTATTGTCTTTTTCATTTTTTTTTTGTCTTTATTTTTTTTGTAT
>DWDT01003224.1:0-12589 GCA_018245595.1 Microceris scylla | reverse complement strand
ATACAATTATTTAAACAAACAAATAGTTTGTCCTTTACAATTTTTCTACGACATTGATATTTGATCGTTTAACCAAATGATATACCCAATATCTATCGGCCGTCCCCATACGCAGCTTTACCACCTCCCGGGGAAAAGGTGGAGGGAGGGAGGGGGGTCGAAACCCATAAATTCTCAAGAAGGAATTTTTGTATGTGGCGTGTACGGTGAAGCTTTTATTATCAACTGAAACTATGCATAAACAATGTTGAACATAAATATATGTGATATTTTGTGGCTTGTGTTCCAAAACAAAGACTGGGGCAATATGAAATATTTTGAAAGTACTGGTACGTCAATTGCCTGAAGAGTCACTTGAGACATTTTTTTAGTTCTGTTGCAACAGATCACGTTATAGCTCTCGCAGTTTCTGTGTGCAAATCGTTTAATATTTTTGTTCTGTTACATTAATGCTATTCATCATCAACATTAATATACGTAAATAGTTCTATAATAGCGCCACTCATCAGGGCCTTAGTTTGCCACGCGGCGCTATCCGAAAGTGGTTTGGAATGCTTTATACGCCTAATACGATTTTATAGCAATTGGTATCCAAGCTTAAAAACATAGATCTACATATGTCTTAAAATATAAACGTGAACAAGGATTTGAATCTGCGGACTCCCCGAAGGTCGATTCCTTATTTCATTACCCTTATTTGGTTTCCCATAAAGAGAAACAAAATTGAATATCGACGTATAATTGACTTACCCCCGACTCTGATATTCATTCAATGTTATTTCTTCCAATTTCATCCTCCCTATTTCATAATACCGTCTATATGGTTCTTTTTACCATAGCACGCACATAGGGATCATGTACATACGGATTCGTAAATCAAATAATTCGCTTATTAGCAATGAGATACCCAACTGTATTGTACTTTTCTTGTTTGTCTTACTGTTTCGTTACTGATTTACAATAAAGAGTATTATTATTATTATTATATTACCATATAACTATATTCATTATATTTATTTTTGCTTCCTACTACTAGACCAGTGTCTCACATCATCATTACTGCCGTCACCAGCATCACCATCACCATTACCATTACCGTCATTATCATCGGCTTGCTTCACTTGACTGTAACTAATCGCGTCCCCTAATAAGCTCCAATCCGCTCTTTCCTTGAATTGCCGCATTGTATGGAATTAGAGTTGTTATATATTATAACTACATAGAGTGTATAGGTATATGTGTATGCACTTAATAAAAGTTTGCGACCTCTGCCTACCTTTTCGGGCATCAGAGGCGTCATAAATTGCAAAAATTCTGCTTTTAGCCATTTACATTCATTCCATAATACAAAAAAATCTTTGAGCATCATTAAAAAGATTTTTTTGTTAACGCGTTTCTTGGCGACCGTCGATAATTTTAGAATTTCCGACTGACGAATTTAGATATTTTCGATATTAATAACATTTGGGATCAAATAGTTTATTAGTCCTTGACGCTAATTAAAAATAAATTTAATTTTTCATTCTATAGGCAAGTTTTGGAGGAAGTATTTCGCGCAGTATAATTGTTGTTTTCCCTCTCTCTCCCAATGCAGTTTATCTTTTCGTATGTATATAAACAACTTATCTAAAATTATACAGTATATACAGATGAATTAAAATGTATAGTTTATAACAGTGCACGCTAAGGGGGTTTCATACTATGTTGTAGTTATAACTTCGTTGTTCTATGGACATTCCATTTGGTTGTGTCCCGTAAGATTTCACCTGTCGTTCCAAGCTAGCGATGGGATAAACGCAGTGAGGTGAAGACATTTTTTGCCCTTAGAAAGGGTTATTTCTTTTACTGGAATACTTTCTTACATCTATTTTGAGGTATGTGTTCATATATAAATTATTCGTTGCTTTGGAAAGAAAAGGAATAAAAAACTGTTTGTTAGGTACATAATATGTCTATATTCAGAATCTTATTACTATAATTTGTCACTAACTAAAGTTATGATAATTAAATTAGGGATCTACATGTACAAAATTTTTATATATACAAGGAATTTCCATGCAAGTTACATTAACACTAGTTGGTAGGTAAGTATCAGTATTGAATATATCAAGGCTTACAATCAACGCCTACGATTTAAATGTGATTACGGTTATTTAACACTTTAGACAAACGGGAAAACATTTAAAAATTTCAAAACTTGCTTTAATATTTAAAAATCCAATCGATAAAAATGTTTTAATATTCATTTCATTGATTTCATATGTTCCGACTTAAGTTTATATTTTAACGTTAGAACAAAATTGACAGTTACTTAAGTTGGAATGTTGTAGTACTTTTACGAAGATGGTAGAATGACTAATGTAGTAGACACAGCTTCACATTTGGTTACAGTACTGTGAAGCTTAATTTTATCGAAATGTTTGCTCGGATATCGTGCAACGTAAGGATTAAATACACGAGCATGGTCCGAAATACGAGGTGGCACAATATTGGCAGTAAGCCACCGGCGATCGGACAATACCATTTTAATATGAAAAAGAAAAATGTTACAACATTCACTATATTTACACACATTTAACGACTGGACATTTGGCACAATAACGCGTTTCACGTTCACACACTGCCCACAGACGTCTCTAGTCACTACGGGTTCTGAGCAAATATAGGTATGCAGAGATATCTACAGAAATATTTTAGCCTCACCATATTAATCTCGACTTACAATAACGGTGAGTACTTACTCTATCTATTTACATCTCACAATCAGTCACGGTTATTACACTTTTGGCAGACGATAATTTTCACTAAACACCTTATAAAGACTTAATTAAAATCGCTCGATTACCATTTTTTGACACGTTGGCTTTTAAAACCGCCATAAAGAAGTATCGAAGGGACTAACCACGAAGCAATGTCGCAATAATTAGTTTCTCTACACAAAAACCATGTGCAAAATAAATAGTTTTGGTTGGCACTGAATGTCGTCCTACGTAGGCCGGACTAAAAACTTTTCTAAGCGTCTATTGAATAATTTTATATTAAATAAGAAATCTACAATCGTTCCGTTTATAACAGAAATATAGATGAAACGTACTTATTTCACAACCTGTTACCGATGTTAGTTGTTGGTATGATTCGAACCACTACGCAATGATGGTGATCACTATTGATTAATCTAGAGATTCTAAATTTGAGATTTAAAATTTGATATTGTCAAGAGAGTTAAGTCTGAGATAATTTTCGAGAAGGTTCTAGAAGTTGCTGTCGTAGTCGGAGCGACGGCGAGAGAAGTGTGACCTTGGGTACTCCCCCGTGTACCCATACACTTGAGAACCGCCACCAGTCTGTCCGTATATCTGCGATCCACCGCCGTACCTAATGAAAAAGAAAGAAAACACTTTAGAAAAATGCTCCGTGAAGAAAAATTCCTCGGATGGAAATTAAATTCTCTATTGGCAGTAATTACACGCTGACATTGGCCGACCCTTGGCAAGAGCTATATATGTATGTATATGTCTTATAACCTTTTATATAATTAAACGTTCCGGTAACTTATTACGAGAAGCCTGCCAACTTCTATAAATATATAAAATTTAGCATTTGCACATTTAAAATGCATGTTATGTCTTGGTTAATAAGGCATATTGCCTTACCCATAGCCATTTCCTGTAGCTCCGTATATCTGCGAGCCGCGCCCTGAGTCGGGAGTGTAGTGCTGCATGTACTTCTGCAGCTGTGGGGTCCACTCTGACCGCCACGAGTCACCAGTATTGGGATATGCTAGTTGCTCTATGAATGCCGTTGACATACGCTGCACACAAACATTGCACAATTTAACATACTATACATGACAGTATAGATTATTAAGTTTTTAAAATTTGGGCGAATCGTGGCTAAATCTAATCAACGTTAGTATTTTTAACACTGATAAAGGAGTTCGTCTTTATCATTAGTCCTGTCTTTAGGGTGTTGCTTAACTCCAACAAGTTTCATAATTCAGGTCCCTTCAAAAATGGTAAAACTTTGTGTTAATTAACCTGCGGTGCCTCGTAGAACGTCTACAGAATACAATTGCGTAGTTAAATTTTTTTACGGGTTACTCATTAAAATTTGGCAAACTTATTCAGTTCAATAAAAATTTATATGCCACAAAAAATACCTTTCCAGAAGGTAAGTAAGGCAGATCCCGTTCCTTCATTTGATGTATGTCGTCAAAACCTCCCATGTGACTTTTGTCCAGTTCACGAAGCATGTCTTCACTGAGAGGAATTGGCTGCTTCGTTTTGGTACTCTTCTGCCGATTGACTAGCTACAATTGAAAACAATTTAATTATAAACTGTAATTTAATTTATATATATAGAATATTTTATATCAATTTTAACTACACAAAGGATTTGTTTATACTTGTTACGTACCACAGTGACCCCGAAGATAACAACGAATAGTAGCGAAGCAAGTGCTATGACGATAACCGCTATTCCCCATTGTGGAAGCAAAGACTCTTCATCCGGTTCTATTATTGTCGGTTCTTCTCGCTTTGGCAAAACTATAAAATATAATACAAAAGATTCACATGTAGTTGGGATAAATTATACAAAAGAGTTATCGATATATTTATCGATAAATAGGTATTTACCGATAAATTCTGTATATGCCGGGTCCATAACAAACTTTCCGATTTCCAATTTTCCAGCAGATTTATCAATGGTTTTGGTCATTTTTTCATTGCTTTTTCTCATCCTGTCTTCATCGGGCTGGTCACCTAGCATAACGTCAGGGTCAAGTTGGCTATCTACCTTTTGTTCTTCTACAACTGATCCAGGTTTAGCTTCGTGAAGAGATTTATGAAATAGTTTCTTAAGTTGCAGAGTATCAACTTTCTCTTCTACTTCGTTTAATTCGATAAAATAGTCGACGAGTACAGAGCCTTCACTAAATCCGTCTATGCGAATACCTTTGTACCATTTGCTGAGTAAATCAGACTTTGAGTAGACGGAGTTAAGCTGAAATTGTATCACAAGATTTAGTAATATTCTAGTATTTTAGTAATTTCTTGTTCGTGAGCTGTTTTCAAACAGTCATTAAATAAGAATAATAAGAATTCTTATCATGTCTATTATCATCTACAGAATAATGTTAGTTATAAAAAATAGTTCTGTTCCGCATCACAAACAATATTGGTCAGGGATATTATTAAAAAAAAATATGTAGTATGTAATTATTAATATCAAATCGTAAAAAAAGATTACTTTAATTTTTAAACACGATTACAACTGTAAGTTATCAACCTACCTCTTCTTTAACCTCCTTAGCTAATGTCTGCCATTCTTTCGTATGTTGATCCAGATACTCAGGCACCCATTTCACTCCTGAAATAATAAATACATTTATATTCCTGATTTAAGAATGCCGTTATACTATTTTATCCACCTCGTGAGTATAGTACACCTCCAATATTTCACCAATTAGCTATTTTACGTTCCATGGAAAAGATGGTGAGCCTATTGCCATACACTGGGCACGGATCCAGACTCCGATTTACTACTAGAAATTCTAAGTTAGAAAAGGCCAAAAGTACCCAACCCGTGATTTCAACCGAGGACCTTCTGATCAACTGTCGCGTTTGCAATCACTCAACAAACGAGGCAGGCATATTTTACCTAATAAGGTTTATAACAATATGAAGATACGTTATATCGTCTTACCTGAAACAATTTTGATAGTTGCAGCAATGTCACACTCTCGTCTACATATACCAGGAGTAGTCGGTGGAGGCGGCGCTGGTGTCGTAGTAGTCGTCGTCGTTACACGTCGGGTAGTGGCTTCGGAGGTTAAGTCAAACAGTGGTGTCGTAGATGTAGAGTTCCGTTGTAATTCCAAAAGACGTTCAATAGAAAATGGTGTTGTTGATGGTGACGGCCAACCAGTGAATTCAGTTGAAGCCCTGTAAAATTTTAAAAGTTAAATTTTTTTTTTCAACCCATTACAATTCCACTGTTAGAATACGGAAAAAGTTGAAATTGGTATATCATAATTATTATTTGATAGTTTATTAAACTGTATTTACCTAGTTGGCCACCCCTTTTGTATCTTTGGAGTTACTGGTGGTGGGCCAATACTTGCTCTAGACGTAGTAGATTTTCTAGTAGTTTTGCCACCTGGTCTAGATGGGAAAACAAGTTTAATTCCACCAGGTGATTTAGTTGTAGAAACAGCTTCTTCTGATTCTTTTGTGCTGTTTAATTTAAATCCTGGTGGGAGCAAGCTAGAAATATCAGCTATTTTACTAACTGTAACTTCTTTACTGTCTGTATTGTTAAGTTTAAATCCAGGAGGTAGGAAGGCTGATATGTCGTCAGAAACAGTTTTTACTGGAACGGTCACAGTTTTTGATTTTTCCGTAGTTATCGCGGTAGCGGTGCTATTTATTTTAAAACCTTTCGGTAAAAATGCCGATATGTCAAGTTTCTCTACTTTATCGAAAATGTCAACTTTGGCTGTTTCTTTATTATTGGGCATTTCAGTTTCAGTCGGTTTATAACCAGGCGGTAATAATTTATTAAAATCGTCTTTTGGTAGCTTTTTGGCGACATCTTCTTGTGATCTATTTTTCGGTTTATATTCTTTGGGTAATAATGACTTATCGTCGAGTATTATAACTTTATTTTTGGAGCTTATGCCAGATGATCGTGCTTGTGTACCATTAATTATAATATTCTTCATAGTTGTTGTTGTTGGGGCTGCAGTAGTAGTTGTTGTAGTCGTGGTAGTTGACGTTGTACTCGTTCGTTTATCTTTAAACGATAACCTTGGCTTGTAGCCAGGGGGCAGAAGACCAGATAAGTCATCCATCACGGTTACTAAGGAAGGTTTCTTTTTAGGCTTGGGTGTAGTGGAAGTAGTTACGCGAGGAGTGATTTTTTTTATGAGAACTGGTAGAGGATCAGGTGATGATCTTTCGGTAGCAGAAGAAAACAAAGTACTTTTTAATGTGAATATATTAACAGAAGACGGTGTGGTGGTAGTACTTGTAGTTTGCTCTGTAGTTGACTCAGTTATCAGTTCAATATTTTTATTTTCTTTATCCAAATTTCCAGATAAGACAGCACTTGATAGTTCTGATTGAATGCTATCTAATTTATCATTAATATTTTCAGTTGAAGAAGAGCTGCTCTGACTACTTGTATCCTTTGGATTTTTCGTTACGGTGTCTTCTTCGTCATCTTCATCTTCCTTTTCATCGGTCAGTACTTGTTTCTTCTCTTCCTGTTCTACTGTCGGAAAAGGCAAAAATCGCGCACCCGAAACACTTCGACTAGTTTGAACTGATGCCACTACTATCCAATTTTCAGTTGTTACTGGTGATGTATCATTACTCTCACTGCTAAACAAAGATGAACTTGATGCTGAAGATTTCGGCGTACTAGGCGGAAAAGTAACATCAGGAATGGAAATGGTTCCATTAACAACACTTTTAGTTGTCACAACGGAAACCACTTCTTGCCCTAGTATAGAAGGAGTTTCTATTGAAGTTACATCTTCATTAGAAAATGTTAGTTTAAGGCTTGGAGCTGTAGTATCATTACGATTATCTGGCTGGTCAATTAAAGTTGTATCAATAAAATGTTTGAAGTTATCATCCTCAACCATTGTGTTTTCAGGTTTCATAACTAACACGTCAAATGCTGTTACATTTGTACTACTACTTTCTTCTGTAGTCCTCTCAGGTTCTTCAGAAGCATCATATTCATCGTAAATATCAGTAACATGCTCAGAAGAATGAGTTGGAGGAGTTTGAGTTGTATGCTTTAAATCAATGTCATCCACGTCGTCATAATAATCAACGTATTCACTTTCGCCTTCCAAATCGTCTTCGGTGTCATCTTCGTGCACTTTGTGCGAATCAGTTGTTGTAGTTGTTCTGGTTGTGGAAGTTACTTTTTCGCTCGATGTTTCAACAGACAAGGATTCTTCTGGTGGTATTGGGTCAATTGACAGGTTATCGACATTCATAGAACTTGCATCAGGCTTACTGTCATCTGATTTTGTACTATTAGTGTTATTAGACTTTATTACTTGAACATCAATGGATTCTTGAGTATTTTTCATCAATTCTCTAAATGAGGTAATATCGCTTATCTCATCTTCAAGTAATGGTTCAATGTCTAAAAGAGATTTATATTCTGTAGAACTCTGATATAAATTAGGTGTGCTTTTAGAAGATTTAACATTTTCGTTGTCTGAATATGCATTAACTGGTATATTTTGAACATTCTTCTTAGCATCTGATGGTTGTGAATTATATGTGGAATATTGTGAGTTATTTGGTTTAATGTTCAGTCTATGCTTGCTCGCAAACTTAGTGGGATTGTAAGTGGTGACCTTGTGGTGATCAAATAGATCTTGATTGTCATTATCATATTCGTCTTCGTGAGGTATATGGCCAGTTTGCCCATTACTCTTCAAACTATTCCCGTCGAATGGTATATTTTTAAATCTACTATTTTGTAAATAATCAATATCTGGATTATTTAATGTTATTTGTCCCAAGAACGTTTCTGGTTTTGATGGATCATTTTGGTAAGCGACCGAATGTATTTGTGAAATATCGGGTCGTTTTGTTGATGCTGGATGAACAAGTTGAAAATTATACGGTAGAGCTGGTCTAAACCTTTGACGCTGCGACGGGGTAAAATCAGGTTGATTAACATAATACTGCGTTCCAGATTGAGTTTTGTCCGTTGGCAACTGGAATGGTGATGGATTTTGATTGTAGTTTGGACTGGGAAACCTCACACGCCCATCGTTGTATAGAGGCTGTTGTCCAGTCGGTGTTACTCTGAAACTATCACCATGCTCGAAGAATGTCGATGGACGATTATTTGGAAATAATGGCGGTTGTACTTGAGCGAAACTTCTTTCTACAGGTGTGTAATAAAAGTCGTTTTCATCTGGAAAGAAAGAAAGTAAAATTAGTATTAACAATCTACTCTAATAAACAAACAGAGGCAATGTTGATGTTGATAAAATAGTAAACGCAATGATAATGATTGAATATTGCATATCAGGCTTAACAATGCGTAATCGTCGAGAAATGTAATGCAAAGAATGCAGACAGCATCCTCTGAATGCTAAATGTGGGACGGGGTTTATGGGAGAATGAAATTTGAATAATTATTCTATTTATAGCTTCTATGGCTTCAATGCGGATTTGAACACTTCACACATAACTTTACAGTAGGTACCTACTTCTAATATTTTGTTCTTGGACTAAATGACCTGTGAAATCTAAAATAGTTACCAATGTAAAGTAATGTTATTACGGTTCGTTTGTTGTAACCTGTATCAGTAACCTCGTTCATATGTGAAATTAGTTACATAAATTGTTACGAAAGGTTAATTACTTTTACCTACCTTTATTATGCGTAACATGTACTTGGTATGCGACCTTGTATCTGCATTTACAAAACTTAAGCTATTGTTTGAGTTTTGATTGCTTCACTTATAGATAGCTAGTTATTTTATAAAACTATAATCATAATGCTTAGACCTCGGCCGATTTAGCGTTCTTTTTCAAAAATTTTTACATGACTTTTGTTAGCCTTGGTAATGCTCCTTTACGTTGTATTCATACTTTTTTATGGCAACATTGAAATATGCTGTATGTGAACCACATGTATTAATATGGTAAGACAGTACGTTTGTTAGTGACAATAATAAGACAATATAGATTTTTCTGCTTCATTTAGACAACACATACGCAAACGTACAGAGACGAATTCGGTGTTATCACTAATATGTCGCGTAGTACTCAATCAAGAAACTTATCAACATAAACTAACCTTATCGACCCTAGTTGCTCTCAATATGGCCTTGGTGGCATACATCGTTCCGAAAGATAATCTGAAGAAAATTACTTTCCTGCGGATCATATCCCTAATTAAGAACGACGTCGGTTCTCGTCAGGGTTCGGGAGGGAATAGGGTTGCCAAATTGCCAATTGATTAAGCACGCAGACTGATATTTGGTGTGGTATATATTAACACGTCATATCGTAAATATGTTAAATGAAGCAATATCAGACACGAAAGATTTTCTATTATGTGGTAGATGACTGCAGGATTTCAAGAATTATATCCTTATGTCTGGAACATCAAAATGTGTCTTCCATTTTTTATATTTATGTAATCATTACTAAGCTGAGTTAGTTTTTAGTTACTCTGTATGTTTAGTGTATAATCAAGGTGAATCTCCCGAAAATGTCTAAACTCTATTCAGCAGTTTTCTATAAAAAGGAGTAAAGTTAAATTGTACTTGTACATCAAAAGATGTAGCTGCAAAAACTATTGCTATTGTACCTGGTGTGTTCTGTCTCGTTATTGATAATAGAGCGCATAATATTGGAAACTGAGTTACAAGTTACTAACACTGTAATCATTAAAAAAGTGTAACTTGGGTGACATAAACATTACCTATTAACAAAAAAAATAGTAAGGATGAAAGAAGATTGTCCGAGCTACCGCTGCCATAAATTTTATTACCTACCGTAATTTTCTAGAACGCCACCAGGTTTTGTATGAATGGCAGCCCTAAATGTTAGTAAGCATCACTGAGCGTAATAGAAAATCGATATAATATTGAAACACTTAACTATGCTCGAGGACCCTGATCAGCCATCTTCTTTAGTTAATATACGAGTATAGCTATTTTCTTAACTTTATCTTCATTTTCATATTTATATTTAACGTAGTAGAACACCCTCCAGATATGTGGAGTGAGGATATACGCAAAGTGACTGGCAGTGGTTGGATGCGAAGAGCCGAAGATCGACCTCAGTGGCGTGCCATTGGACAGGCCTATGTCCAGCAGTGAACAATGGCAGACCGATAGTATCTGTGTGTGTGTGTTTATCTTCACGCCTGAGGCGTCTAGTCATCATGTTACAAACGATTAATATAGGTACCATAAAAATCCGCACATGAAATAACATTAATAAAAACATCAGGCTTATTCACGCCCATATTCACGAACTAGTAAAATGACCACCAAGAAAGCCAGTCTCCACATATAAATATGTATAGAAAGGAAATTACTTCTCTACGACCCAAAAAACATTATTAATGGATAGTTAATGTCTGACTTGTTGAGTAGGCTGTCAGTTGAATGGGTGGTAATCTTGACTACTGAGTCGGGGTTGTGGGTTTGATTACCATATAGGACAAATATATATTTCTGATAAAACATCAGTATTTATCCTATATTTAAGTGCAAACTATCTACAGAAGTGTATATACGGAAAGTTATGTATCTTTAACAGCTGTTTAGTCAACATAGCAGGCTTCAAGTAGTTTGTGTTGTGTGCGTTGCACAAGGTACAAGTGTGCGTTGTGTCAATATAATAATATGATTATTTGTAACTATATGTGTCCGTGTCTGAAGACAGTAATAAATTTATGATATATAGATATATTTTGAGACCTTCCGTGATGATATAATAATAATTGTATTTACATACAATTGTATCGTTTATTGTTATATTTGAAATTACAATGTGAAAAACTCGAAAAAGCTCTATACAATAGTACAAAGCGAGATAAACAAATAAAAAGCGTGTCTACCCACAGCAAAACGATTTTCAGCGAGTGGGTCGTGCAAACAACCGTGGGCCCAGTAAAATTGCGCTCGGGGTTAAACACGGCATATTGTTACCGTTTTTATCAACGAGATACCACCCGGTTATTGCGTGTGGGTGTGTTGATGTAATAAAGCGATTTACATGTAATGAATATGAATGTCGCTGTTTCGCGTCCTATGTAGAGGACGCGGTTCGTTTCTCTGTGATGTTGACTCGGCTCTAATTAATTGATAAGACATAATTACATTTCGAGACACTTGTGGCTGTTCTTGCTATTATTGATGATACCTGTATACATAAGTCTGTTCTGTGTGTAATGTTTTGTTTAATATAACATCATGTTTGTTTTTCCCCGAACGGGGTCGCAGAGGAGTGTAGTACTTCCACTTTTCCACAGTTCTGTCATACGTACATTGAATAGATGGTAAGCCTATTGCCATACATCGCGTACATGTCCAGATTCTGTGCTACTATTGAGAATTTGTAGTTAAGAATATCCAATTATATTTCGCAACTCAGTACCTTTAGCGTAGCAGCCGGACTTGCAACCACTAGACCAACAAGGCAGCTCCTAGTATTGAACATAATGTTCATCACTTTAACTTTTAATTTGTATACCAAATTTAATGTCCACAAATTCTCAATTGATTTCCGTTGAGGTAAAGATCGGAGTAATCAAACTTCTAGTTCCAAGTCGTCAAGCACTCTCAACGCGTCTGGCAGGTTTTAACGATAGTAACAAATGGGAGTGACTATAATGTTGTGTACATACGAGTACGCTGGAAACTCAAATACGCACGCGTAGATACCTTGAGCTACTATTTTATGGCAACTTCGTTCCGCATTATATATTCCGCATTATTATATTATATATATATTTAGCGCCCGGAGCCGAAATGAGATAAAACAAAGGGAATATTAACACTGAGGAACAATTTATTTAACAAAAACAA
>DWDT01003223.1:0-12589 GCA_018245595.1 Microceris scylla | reverse complement strand
GTGTCAAATCCAGAGCAGGTAAGCCTTAGGAAATCCAACGTTTTTTACAGTCTATCTGCACAACCAATGCTGTTTAGATATTGCTTTAAACCCACTATAAAACGAAAGTAAATTGTAAGTTGTAATTCAATTACAATAACTCATTAGTAACTAATCTCACTCAGCACCAAATAGGTAAAAGGCGTGCAATGAACTATAGCATTATTTAGAAATTACTTTAATCGACTTTTACATTTATTGCTAAAATTATGATTTGGTAACTGCTAAAAATGACAATTGGCGAAGAATATGTACAATAACAGTTCAAAATATATTTGTCTCTCCTGTTTAATTGCAGTGGATTGTCCCAATGGCCGAGGCAGGAGTGAATCAGTACACATTCCATATTGAACCAGTGTCAGATGTGGCGGAAGTGTGTAGAAAGATAAAAGAAAATGGAATGAAGGTAGGATTCAGTTACCTATAACTCATAGTTGCTGGATGGCTATTTTATTATTTGAATTAATTAAATTCTAATAAATGGTTTGACAGGTTGGAGTGGCAATTAAGCCTGGAACACCTGTTACAGAAGTAGAAAAATATATATCAATATCAGACATGGTGCTCATAATGACTGTAGAACCAGGGTTTGGAGGCCAAAAATTTATGCAAAATCAAATGGCTAAAGTGCAATACTTAAGGGAGCAACATCCTCTTCTGGACATTGAAGTTGATGGTGGAGTTGGGCCTTCAACTATACAATGTTGTGCTGAAGTAAGCAGACAATAAAATCTTTAGCACCTCACATGATCATCTAATCTTAATACTTATCAATAGAAAATTTTCTAGACTATATGAAATGTCATTTTACTGAGTTTAGAAACAATTTAAATCTTTACCTATCAATGATTATTTTCTAAAGCCAAAAGTATTCTAACTAACTACAGTTTCAACATTATAGCATTATCATTGCTTACCTAAAAACATTATTTTTAAACATTTAGTTCATCCTTTTAGACATTTAACCTGTACAAACTGTTTATTTTAGCAGTAGCAGTAATGTTTTAAGGTTAAGAAAGAAAATTAAGGATACTGTATGTACATTTACAGGCTGGAGCAAACATGATTGTATCAGGTACAGCTGTTATAGGAGCACCAGATCAAGCATCTACCATCAAACTATTACGTGATACTGTTCAAGGGGCCATAGATAAGAAAATATAAGTAAGAAGTTTCATAAATATAAAAAACATATGGGGTTTCAAAATGGTAATAAAGTAGAATTTTCAAATTATGGTGCTACATGAAACTGAGTTGAATTATACTGAATAAGGTATTACCTATAAAAACTCTGCAGTTTATTAATTATCATTAATTATCTAAGTGCTATGCTCAAAACAGCAATAAAAAAAATATTGCCAATTTAATTAGTCAAGTATGAATTCCAAATGGAGTAAAACATTACTAACCTACATATATTAGTTTTATAAGAATTGATTCCAGATTTTTATATTGTTATGCAAACCTTATATGTACTACAGTTTTATTTTTTGTAACAATGTAAAAACATTCCTAACTTTTTGAATAATGAACTATATTGAGGTTTTTTAAATAAAGGAAAACAGATGGACTTTCTTTTTTTTAATCAAATTTGCTTAAATCTATGTTTTTTTCAACATTTGAATGATTAGATATATTAGTTTTTGTTGCGGGGAATACACTGCTGACTGCAATTCCGCTATCTTCAAAAACCATTGGTTCATTTTGTGCTTTAAGCTTAGTTCTCAAACCACTTAAAGCTACAAGTATAGCTTCTTCAGTCCTTATTGTTCTTGAACCTTGATTTGGCAGAACATTAATATAATGATTAAACAGGAATGATGCTTCTTCAACTTGCAACTGTTCATCGCTTTCTAGTGCTGCTTCAATTCCATGTAATCCACCAAATACGATAAGAGCATGATTGTAATTGACATCCTTCTCAGGAAGATCATCTATTGAAGTGCCTCTATCAGAGGTTCCAATTGTTAAATCATACCTAAAAAAATATAACTTTTTTAATAAAAGCATTCATATAATAGGTATAACCATGCAACAAATTGGCAAAATAGACATCAGTATCTATTTTGCCAATATCGAATGTTTTCAACATGCTCTATGGACAGTCATATTTAAAGTACTGTCAGGGGAAGTCAAAGAACAGTATTTTTTTATTGTTAAGTGAAGAAAATTCACAAAACCTAGCATCAACATGACACTACAACTACTAACATTATGAAAGATTAATCTTCTTTCTTTTTTCCAACTTCAAATATATTGTTAGATTAAATTTCATCTATTATGTAAATCAACAAAGCTAACAACAAATGTTAAAAAATGCTAAAGATAAAAAAGCACCAAAATGTCTCACCCATCTTTATAAGGACACTGAGTGAATACTTGGCTTAGATTATTAGCAATCCTCACAGTATAACCCCAGTATACTCCAGTCTCTGCTCTGGGTGTCGCTAAACTCACAATTTTGCCACGAATCTTCTTACTTCCCCCTGTTGTAGGCAACATCTTGACTGTAACTCTGATACCTGGATTTAGTAGCTTATCTGTTGAAACATCTTGTAACAAACCAACATTAACTTGAGAACCTCTGCCTGGTTTCACTTTCTTGTTCATAGTTATGCCCTCTCTGAAAATATTTTTTTGTGAAAACAAAAAATAGGCAGACTATAAGTAATGGGGCTGAGGATTGAGACTCTGAATAATAATTGTTTTAACTAATATATATTACTTGGGGTGTAACTACACAGTTACAGCAAATGACTTATATCAGGGTAGTCACAGAAAAGTTGCTGTTTGTAAAGGGAGTTTGTCCTATCCAGTGTATATGTCAGGCAGCATTCAAGTACTTCAAATTGTAACATTTATATTAACATTATTACTGGAAGACATTTATCAAGAACCTTATATAGGTTTGCTATTAGTTAAGTTATTCAGACTGTTACATGTGAAGTAATTTAAACAATTTAAATGTCACCACTTTGAGAATATTCAAGGTTCTATTATAGTAAGTCTGAACATATTGTTACAGCCGACAGTATCTCAAAACTTTGCTGTTCATTATGTATTGCATATAGGTATACACATAAGATTATCATGATACCATTGGCCATAACAATATGAAACATATTAATGTTATTTAAAATTACTAAGAACCACAGGATCAGTGGTCATTGGTTGAGCGGTTGCAAATGTAACTGCAGATCAGGAGGTCCTGGGTTCAAATCCCAGGTTGGGTACTAATGGGTTTTCAGAATTTCTATAAGTGACTTAAAGTCTGGACCTGTGTCTAGTGTATGGGAAATAGGCTCACCACCTATTCCATGAGATGTAAACATAACTAGTGAAACATGTGAGTGTACTACACTTCTATGCCTACCCATTCAGGGGATTACAGGCATGATGTTACATTTTTTTCACAGGATAGTTGACTGAAGGATTTAGTTAGTATATTATTTATGGTCACTATAAATCATCCAAAAGATTAGTAAATAGAAAACTTATTAAATACATTTATCTAAATGCAATCCTAGTTACCGAAACTGAAAATCATTTGATTGTCTCAAGTGATGTGGTGCATCTAAGGGGTTCAGAAGTCCAGCAAACTCTAAATCTTTGTGTATTGGGAAAAAATGTTTCCTGAGATATTGTGGACATTCTAAATATTGTAATATTCTTGCTAGCTGAACACAGCTCTTTCTTGCCACTTTTCCACCATCCACATCGTCAAGTTTTGATTTTTTAGTGTTTAATTTATCACCAATATCATCGTACACGATAACTTCGTCAACACAAAACACGCAAGCTGCCCGGGCTATTTGACCTGCTAAATAGGTTCGCAGTTCCGCGGACTGAGCATTTTCTAATATAGAACCCGGGACCGCGATACTAATCGTTGATATTTCAGAATTTTTCTTCTCTTTCTCTTCTTCTTCTTTTATCTTTTTTTCAACATCTTTTTCTTGTTCAATCCGCTTCATCCGTTTGATTATTTTTTCTTCATTTCGCTGCCGTTTTAACGCCTTTTTTTCTTGATTTATTTCACGCCAACTTTTTCCCGCTGGTTTTACTCCTGTTACTGTTTGGTCTGTTTTGGAAAACATTGCTTTTGTATCTTAATATTAACATTAAAACCATACAATCAAGTAAGAACCACACCATGCGAAAAACAACATGAACAACAGACAAATTTCTTTGACAAGACATTGACACTTGACAGCAATCATTACCATTGGACAAACGCTATTTACATTAAAGCGGTGTGGAAAGGTGGGCAAAAATATCGATATTAAAAAACATCCATATTTAAAAAAAAATAATCTATATATATATCGTCGATATTATCGATATTTGATATTTATTTTTGAATATCGAACTCGATATTTTTTCAGCCGCCATAAATATTTTGTGGTATAAATTACAAGTCAATACCATAAACAAAAAACGCGCTCCAAATGTAACATATTGTATTTGTATGGCTATAATTCTCGTTCGGGAATTCGACAGGCGCGTGACGACCGGCAGCACGTTTGTTGCGACGATTCTAATCGATATAAGTAGTTTTCTTCCGATACTAAGTAGGTATCGAATGAATTCGTTGGATATTAATATTACTTATTATCGAAAGAAAAGTATCGAGTACTTACTTGTATTTACTTGTACTAGACTTGTAGCGGATCGTCCCTACAAACGACAAGCCGGTTAAACTATACGAGTAAGATTTACTTTATAGAGGTTAATAAAAGTAGTATCTTTTAATTAATTTAATAAATCATAATTGAGTACTCCAAGAATATTGAATACCAACTTCTTCACACTTTTTTGGTAAAGCTCATTTTTAAAAACCAATCAATTTCCAACCTTTTTCATTTGTGTCTATTGTTCGCTTTTCTTGACCATGTTATACCTTGAATACCCTTAATATCCATCCATCTCTTAAACCGCCTGCCTCTTTTCCTTTTGATGATTTTTGTCCATTTTTCTCTACTTTCCCTTATCGTGTGTCCTGTCCATCTCCATTTCAGGTGTCTTGTTTATTTCAGTACATCTTCTACCTTTGTCATAGATCTTATTTTTTCTGCTCCTAGGTGATCTTTAAGCGTGACCCTCATCATACCCCTTTTGATGCCTCTTTGGCACGTTTTCAATTTTAAAATGTTTTTCTTCATCAACATCCATTTCTGGCATCCATATGTGAGGCATGGCAAGATACATATTTTGAACACTTTTCTGTTAGCATTTATAGGGAAGAGCTCGCTTTTAAATATCTCCTTAAGGGACCAATATCTCTTCCATGCACTAGCCACTCTTCTTTCTATCTCTGTGTCCGTTTGGTCTCTGAATGATATTATTTGTCTTATGTATATGTAGTTTTTCACATACTCGACTTTTTCGTTATCTTGTTTTATGTCTATTTCTTCCCTGTTCACCATAACTTTCATTTTAAATTTATTAATGGAAAGATCAACTACTTTGCTTGCTTCTGTCAACTGTTCTAGCATTATATGTTGGAGTGTTTTGGCATTGTTAGTTACCAATACTAAATTGTCTGCAAACCGTAAGTGATTAAATAGCCTGCCATTAATTTTCATGCCCATATTGTCCCATTCCAGGTTTGTGAATACACTTTCCAAAACTGCAGATAGTGGGTTACCTCTAGCTATTGGAAACTCTTCTCCAGTTGATTCCAAGGTACAGAGGAGTAACAGTACAAATTATTAAAGCTCTAATAACTCTTCATTTAAAGGTTGCTATTGATGGCATTATACATTTTATCTATATAAATGATTGTAATAAAAATTAAGGCAACAGTCTGCTTCACCGGTCAAGTGTTTGATTGATAGCCTTTCTCATTCCAAGGGGAGGTATGTATCCAACAGTGAAAAGATAAAAGTCATTGATATTTAATGATTGTAACTATGCAAACTTTGAATACAAATTTCGAATCTGGGTCAAAATAACATGTTTTCATTCTTAGTATGATAAGCTACAATAACGAAAATATTAATAATGCCAAGAACAAAATAAATCAGCTCGAACATTGTAGTCTAACAAAAGCCAAGGAACAACAGTGGCAATCTAATGTGTGTGGTCACAAACCCTTATTTCATATTTTTATCATAATTTATAAATTGTTTTCATAACAATGGTACTAAGAATAATAATTACTAGAGAGGTGTGTGCAGTGTCTAGCAAATATACATAACATGATTATTTTTATACTTAACGTAACATCACATCTGTAATCCCAAAGACATAGGCAGAGGAGTATTAAACTCCCACATTTCACCAGTTATGGTATATGTCTCATCATGGAATTGGCTGTGAGCTTATTGCCATATAGAGGGTACAAATCCAGATTCCAAGGTGTTACTAGGAATTTCTAGTTAAGAATACTTGACAGTACCAGACTTGGAAATCGAATTTGGGACCACACTTTCAACAGTCACACTTGCAACTACTTGACTAATGATGTAGTCAAGAAGTTAAAATTAAGCTAAAGAGCTAAATCCAAACTTTCCATTACAAAATAAAATCAAGTGTTCAATAAATTGTCTCATACTCATCAGTGCAAGTAGGTATGGGAAACTGTACAATGAATTTTCATCATTTAATCTTGTAAATAATAATCAAATGATGTTCTAATAATTAGCAGTAAAATTACATACTGTGCAATATGCTGGTGCTGTGTAATAGCTTAAGTGGTTTCATTGATCTCAAAATGTCAACAACATTATTACATCAGAGACTTTATCTTACATAGGTTGCCACATTACCTAAATAACATTTTGGTTATTATGTTATTTTTACAATTTAAAAACAATAATATCCATAATATTATCTTGGGTTATCTCCACACACAGTTATGTGATCCCAAAGTAAGTATGAAGAGAGCATGTATAATGTAAATTGTCTGCAAAATTAATTCATTACTTTTTTGATTTATACTTATTCAAATGTTCACTAAGGAGTTAGTTTGGCCTTTAATAATGTGAAAGTACATTTTACAAAGTTTTTATTGCTTTTAAAATCTTTGCACTGATTGTTCTAAGCAATATTAACAATTGGATAATATTTTTTGCAATTTATAGCATGTGACATCCCTATATTTGCTTGGTAAACAATATTATTTTGTTATCAGGACCCCAGCAGCAGGTCAAGAGTGATAACCAGCTACAACATAATCAAATAAGCAGATTATTAGTCTCATACTAGAACACAACTAAGACAGTCATGGCTGCTAATGGAAAATTAGGTAAGTTATAAGACTGAATAAATATATTTATTTATTTAATGTATTATTGTTCCCATATTATACTCCTATTTCTTTGTGCTGCATAATGGAAGGATTTTATTTTATTAATGTAAGTATACCAATTTCTTATATCTCTATTACCTAAATCTTTGTGAGTTTTTCATCTAGATTTTTACCAACATCAATATGGAAATTGATAACAATTATTCACATTAAATTAGTAAAAGTTAGTACATCAACAATATCAACAATACATGTTGATAATGGTCGTCAAAATGCTAGGCTTAAATAAAACTGGTCATGTTTCTTTGACAACTTTTAGAAAGAACTGCTAATACAAGCAAATGGCATGTTAAAAAAATTGAGGATATAGACATCTTCTTTGTTGATATGGTTTTGTTATCAAAAAAACCTTTAATTTATTTTTTTATAGCTCTTCTCAGTGTGTCAGACAAGACAGGATTGGTGGCATTGGCTAAATGTCTCTCGGATATTGGACTGGGGTTGGTTGGTAGTGGGGGTACAGCTACAGCGCTTCGTAACGCTGGCCTGAATGTCCTGGATGTCTCCGATATCACAGGAGCCCCGGAAATGCTTGGGGGTAGGGTGAAGTCTCTACATCCAGCCGTTCACGCAGGAATATTGTCCAGGTAATTGCCTCATAATTATGAGACATGTAATTTATGACCTAATATATTGAAAAATTAGATCTGTTGAAGAATGGTTTTGCAAGTAGGTTCACCACAAATCTATACTGCAGTAGTGAGTTGTCTAAATACTTAACAAATCAATATTAAGGATTTTCCTTTGCTGTTATATGTTGTGCTAGGCTGAAAGCTATCTGCTTCGTGGCATATTTGGAAAAGGGAAATTTGCAATTTTTCTATATTTGATGTATGTTATTTATAGATGTATTTAGGCTTTTATGTATTGATAATATACTTAAATCAAATATATCTGTACATAAACAGATATGTATATGATCTATGCTTGTGCTAACAGGTTAACAGATTCCGACCAGGCAGATATGAAGCGGCAGAAGTTCGACATGATCAGCGTGGTTGTATGCAACCTATACCCTTTTGTAGCTACCGTTTCCAAGCCTGATGTGACATTGGCTGATGCAGTAGAGAACATTGACATCGGCGGCGTGACTCTCCTAAGAGCAGCGGCCAAGAACCACAACAGAGTGACAGTCATATGTGATCCAGCTGACTACAACAAGGTCATTGAGGAGTTGAAACAAAACAAGAATCAGACATCATTGGAAACTCGGTGAAATTTTTTCTTTTATTTTGTTAAAATATTTCATGGTGTAATTTTTGTCCTATTTTACATCAGTATGTTTTATTGACACTCTATATAACCATAACTGTACTTTCAATTTTCAGGCAAAAGTTAGCTTTGAAAGCTTTCACTCATACAGCTGAATACGATCTTCATATCTCTGACTATTTTCGTAAGCAGTATTCTGCAGGTCAATCACAGTTAACTCTCAGATATGGTATGTAATATTTGAGATGATATATAGTTAAATATTATATTGGATTGAAGTCTGTGCCATCAACATAATATTCATTATTTAAACCTTAAAATAATTGGAATTGTCTTTTTATTGTTTTAAAAATAATTATTTTTGGTACTTTGGTTAATATCTCAAAATGCTACCAGGTATGAATCCTCACCAGAAGCCAGCACAAGTGTTTACAACTGCAGACTGTTTGCCACTGACTACATTGAATGGTTCTCCTGGGTTCATTAATCTATGTGATGCTCTCAATTCTTGGCAACTGGTATCTGAATTGAAGGAAGCTCTCGGAATACCGGCTGCTACCAGTTTCAAGCATGTGTCACCTGCTGGGGCTGCTGTGGGCATGCCTTTAACTGAAGAGGAGGTTAGACTTTTAATGCATTATATTTGTTCTATAGATATTGGATACTTATGATGTTGCTATTTTATACTTGTATCCCACTGTGAGGCTTGGTTCTCCAGAATGTATATACATTTACAAGATATTGTTTTATGAAGTACCAACATGTCCTGTGAATTATTTTCAGTTAAAGAAAACCATTACAAATTATCAAAATGGTGAAATAAATAAACATTGATGAGATTTGTGAACTCACATTTAACAGAATTATATCAAGAGATTTGGATATTTCAGGAAGGGAATGTTAATTAAATGCCAAGGTGACTTTAAAAAGAGTATAAAGTGGAAAAACAAGGTGATTTTAAAAAGAGTATAAAGTGGAAAACAAGAAGGCTGGCCATTTCATTTTTCTATGGTTAGCAATGATCTACCTATATTTGTTAGGATAAATATCATCTTGAAACTGGACGAAATATAAGCTGAACATAATAAATTATCTACTAAGGCAAATAAATGTTCTCTAATTACAATACATTATTTTACAGGATTTAATTAGTGCTATCCCTAACTGTGCAATACAAATTTTCAATGGTTTTTTCTAGTTTATTATGATATTTTCGACAGGCCACAGTATGCATGGTGACAGATGTGCTGCCGAATTTGACGCCGATAGCCACTGCTTATGCGCGAGCCCGCGGCGCCGACCGCATGAGCTCATTCGGCGACTTCATCGCGCTCTCCGACTGCTGTGACGAGATCACCGCTCGCATCATATCCCGAGAGGTGTCTGACGGTATCATTGCTCCCGGTTACACAGCGGAAGCTCTCGACATCTTGAAAAAGAAGAAGGGCGGGAACTATTGTGTTCTTCAAGTTAGTATAATGTTTGTATGTCGATTGGAAATCTTCGAAACGGGCATGCATACATATGAAGAGAGTGATAAATGAGAAACATGCACGGCAGATCTGTAAGGATATAGATATTTGGCATTCAGTGCTCTTCTTTAACCCGTAAGGGACCTGGCATGATGCGTAATAAATAATAATACAATGTTTTTTATCGTAGGGTTTAAAATGATAGAAATTCGCTTGTGCTCTCGATAATACACAGCACGTATATATGAAGTACAAGTTCATAAAGTACAAGAGAAAAACAAAAAAAAACTATATATTGGATGTCTTGTAATAACCCCAATACCTGTACAGCAAAGGTTACATAAACAAGGTATATGAACAATTTTTTATTTTGTTATTTATTCATTCTTCAATTTCAGATGGATCCTGGCTACAAGCCAGCTTTAATGGAACAAAAGATAATATTCGGTCTCACGCTGGAACAACGTCGCAACGACGCAAAGATCAACTCGGAATTATTTAAAAATGTTGTTACTTCAAACAAGAACTTACCACAAAACGCTGTCAGAGATCTAATCGTCGCAACCATCGCACTGAAATACACCCAGAGCAACTCTGTGTGCTATGCGAGGGATGGACAGGTGCACTATCTCATATAATTATTGATTATTATTATTATTCAGTGATTGATAAGTGACGATATACGCAATGTGGCTGGCGGTGGTTGGATCCAATGAACAGAAGATCGATCTCAGTGACGTACCATTGGAGATGCCTATGTCCAGGAGTGAACGATGACGGATATGCGTGTGCGTGTGTGTGTGTGTGTGAGTGAGAGAGAGTATGTTTATGTAATAGATGATTATTATTCAATGTTGTATGAAAGGTGTTTAAGTCAACACGAAATTTCTGTTCAAAATATCTGAAGTTGGTTACCAAATTGGCTCTGTTTTCAGGTGATCGGTATTGGTGCAGGGCAGCAGTCGCGGATCCACTGCACGCGGCTGGCGGGCGGCAAGGCGCAGGTGTGGTGGCTGCGGCGGCACCCCGCCGTGCGCGCCATGCGCTTCCGGGCCGGCGTGTCGCGCGCACTCGTTTCCAATGCCATCGACAACTATGTCAACGGGACCGTCGGTCAGCCACTCTGCTATCGTGATCTAATCATTTACCGAATTGATTGCTAATGTTGTATAAGAAAGCGTCCGGTCGAGTCTTAATGTGAAGTGCTTACCATAGTAGCCATGTCAAATTATGTTCATTTTATAAAGACTATGCAGCGCTTTGTATTCCAGGGAATAATTTAAATCTTTAAATTGAATATTTGTTTGATTAGGTTATACATTAAAATTATTAAGGTTTTTGAAGACAAAAATATTGCTTTGCGCTAGTCCAAAAAGCTCAATTTAATTGACTGAAATCAAAACAATTTGTGAATAATTGTTGTTCAAAGTAGTATATAGTATTTGGTTGATACAATAATAGTCATTTTATCAAGATGGCTTATATTCGCGTACTTTATTTAATTCACATGTTCATTTAAAATATTTCAGTCCAATCCATGTTTGAATGACTCAAAAGAAAATTTATATAAACTGGTAATTAAATTCAGGCTCAGATCTGCCCATGGAGCAGTGGAACACGTTGTTCGAGGGAGATGCACCTGCACTGTTGACGGAGGAACAACGCGAGGAATGGCTCAAGACTATGGACAAAGTGGCACTTGCATCAGACGCATTCTTCCCATTCAGAGACAATATTGATCGGGCTGTGCAGGTCAGTTTAGTTTATTTTGTTAATCATTACGAGTATGTACATGAAACAATTAACACTGTTCAAGTACCTTTTGAACGCTGTCCCATAATTCTAAATTCAATTGTAATATTTAACCAAAACTTAATATAAAAAATTTGTTTTAACTAAGTGGCAGTCAAAGTATTGGTAAATAAACTAAATATGGTATGTTGACCATGAGGTGGTTGAAAAAGTAGTAATATTGTTGCTTGTTTTTACAGTGTGGTGTAGAATATGTAGGTAGTCCATCAGGCTCTACGAACGACAAGGAGGTGATCGATGCTTGCAATGAACATAAAATTACACTTGCTCATACAAACCTGAGACTTTTCCATCATTAACGTTGCGGACAATCCATTACATGGAAGTTTTACTATAAGCGGCGATTCAGAGTTATATTAAATTTTAAACCAATCATAAACCTCTTTCCGTGATGAGGCCCATGCCTTATAATGTGACTATAAGAGAGTTAATGAGACATCATAGTTACATTTACTGTTGGTTTCATTTCAATCATCAATGTGATTGCACATAATTATATAGTGTAATTATACACTACAGCTTAAAATAACCTTGATGTGTATGGTCTTTATATCAATGAAAAATCTGTGTGTAATTTTAAACATTTTGCATATTGTTATTTATAGTTTATTAGTTTTTATATGTTTATGCATTGTTTTCGAAAAAAATATGATATTTGTATGTATATAAAAAATGTGTGTTACTCTCATGTTCCTATTTACATAAAAAAATAAATGTTTTATGTCAAATTAACTCGTACAAC
>DWDT01003222.1:0-12589 GCA_018245595.1 Microceris scylla | reverse complement strand
CAGAGCCTCATCTGTTATAGCAGGGTGCACCACGTGCAGGTGAGGTTGGCTTGGGCTCCTGAGATGGTGCTTGGAACGCGTTACACCCTAATAGGCTCACCAACTATTTATTCCATAAGACAAACATAACTACTGAAACATGGGAGTGTGCTACATTACTCTACCTACATGTGTTTATGTTATACAAAGGACTATTATTTACCTTTTATTTAAAAAACCAACATGACACCTGTATTCCCTGTAGGTGTAGGTAGTGGAGTATACTGGACACCCAAGTTTCACTAAATGTTTTATGTCCCAGGTCCCATAGGTGGTGAGTCTGTTGCCATATACTTAACATGGATCCAGTTTGAACCACTGCTAGAATATCTATTTATTTAATTATTAAAATGGTAAAAATATCACTTTCCACCTATTTCAATTTATTTATTTATTATTTACCTGGCCCTTTTGTCATTCCACCATTAGAACACAGGTCTCTTCTTATAGTGAGAAGATTAAGGTCATAGTTTGCCACACTGGCCAAATGTAGGTTGGCCGCCTTCACACACCTATTTTGTACATTAAAAAATCAGCTGTTGTGAGATGCTTGGTAGATGTCAAACTTTGAAATTATTGTGTCTACCGGAAAGTTCTATCCGTTTTTAGAATGAAACAGAATAATAAATTTTTCATACTTTGAATAAACTTTTCTGACAAGTCCCAAACAGCATGTTGCCTGGCATTGTTATGAACCAGTATGATGTCCATCCTATTGAACAGCGCCAGCCTCTGTTCTGGGAGTGCTGTTTTTTATTTATCTAATTGCTGAAAGTACCTTTTCGAATTTAGCCTTTCGTTCGATTTCAAGAGCTCAAAATATATTAGTTCTCAAATGTTCCACCACATACCTACACAACATTTCTTGTTCAGACTCAACTTCGGTTTAGATATGGTGGGAGCAGGTTTTCCGGGTTCACAATGTGCCCTTTTCCTTGTGATGTTTTCATAGATAATCTACTTTTCATCCCCAGTTATGATCTGGTCCAAGAAGGGTTCGATTTTGATGCATGCGAGCAGAGATGTGCCTATGATGATTCAATTGTTAAAATTCTTCTCACTTAACTTAAGTTGCACCAATCACGAATTCTTCAACACAATCCCTAGTTTACGAATATGGTCGGTAATGGTTAATTGAGCTGAATCAAGCCTTTCTGCAATCTCCGATGGTGTCAAAAAAGGATCTTGCTCTAACATGATATTGACAGTATCGTCGACGATGAAAGATGGTCGCCCGAGCATGGCTTATCAGAAAGGTCGAAATCACTGACTTGGAATTTTTCAAACCTTTATCTGCATGTTCTATCAGAAAGTCTACCTTCACCGAACACTTTCAATAAACTTCTACACGCTTCTATAGCATTTCTTCCTTGTTGAAATTCGAACAAAATACAGTGGCGTAAATGGACTTTATCCGTAGCCATGGGTACAAGATCGCGTCTCACTTAATACTAATAAAAATTATCTTCGTTTTAGTTCATCTGCGACCTTAATGTGTATACATTGTTAGCGATCAAAAAAGAGAGCCAAATATGCGTCACATGAACATGCGCCTACTTGTTGAAACTGATTGTAACTGGAACGAACAGCACTTTCCGGTAGAGCTATTATTTTGCACAGATATGTATAAAGGGATAGTTTATGTAACGAAAATTATATCATAATCAGCCTACTCCTGTACAATACTGGACACATGCCTATCCAACAGCACGCCACTGAGCTCCATCTTCAGCTTTTCGCATCCAACCGCTGTCAGCCACTGCGTATATCGTCACTGCATCAGCTGGAGAGCTAAATATACATATATGGAGCAACCAAAACCAAATCAGATTTATTGAAAAAGAGGATTTTTTATTTCATGAACATTTATTTATATTGATTTATTATAAAAAGAATAAAATTTCAGAAGTTGTTTCTATATTGAGGCAATTATACTTTTTCAATCAGTGACTTCTGTAATAGTAATATCAGATGTTGCCTCTTTTTTTATATATTATTATATATTATTGTAATAATTGGTTGATATAGCGTGGCGACGGTCATGTTGGCGACGCATACCCTGGCGACGCAGACCTTGACGACGTCGCCAAGAGTCTTCGCCACGCCAACAGCCGGTGTAACCCACCATATTAGATATTTCACATCAGTGATATATTCTTCAAATTGGATTTTATGACCAAGAAAATATGTCCATGTTCAATTGCTGTATTAATTCTCTGGTTTTATTTCAAATGTTCTTGTTAACATATATTTTTAAAAATATTCCGTCTAATTTTGCATCAATATGACAAAGGTTTTAGTATCAAATCAGCCATTGCCACGCTATAGATACTTGCTATATTTCAGTATTGGTTGTCCGAAACGTGTCAAAAATGTTTATTTTATTTCAGTATTGGTCGTCCAAAGCATGTCCGGGTGATGGCGGGCGCTTTGGAAGGCGAATTGTTTGTGGGTCCTCGTGCTGAGGACCATCGGGGCCTCCTGAGCATCAAATATCCAATGGAGCATGGAATTGTCACAGATTGGAACGATATGGAACGAGTCTGGAACTATATTTATAGCAAGGTGAATTCCCTTAATAATATATTGATATTCCATCATTATCTTGATCAGGATATCCTCTGCTGGACATGGGACGTCCTTAGTCGGCGCCACTACTTCCAGTCCTGGGATTGCGGATCCAACAGCTCTGTCGTCTTTAAGTTGTCAGTCTAATAGATCCATTGTATAGGCATATTGTATCGAGTTCAATGGCGTGCTATTGGCGAGGCCTATGTCTGGCAGTGAACGAGGGTAGGCTGGTGTGATGCTATTATATCAATGTTACATATATTGATAGATATATTGCATTGCAATATTTCATTTTATTTTCAGTGCATAAATATTTCTCTCTAACAATGCACATTTGCACTAGGCTTATTTCCAAAACTATGTATTTGATATCTCCAATCAAGATTATTTGATCATTAGAAACAGCCTTTTTTAAATCTTCTTTTAAATCCACCTTCATATATGTTCGTGACTTCATATATGTCGGAGACGGCCATTAGTACGGATGTTGTGTTGGTACGCATGACGTTGGAGACGGCAGCACCGTCGCGGTGACGTCGCGGCCGGTCATCGGCGTATCGAAGATAGCCAATAGTACGGATGGCCAACGAAGCGCAGCACGATAGACGGCAGCACTATCGCAATGTCGATACATGGCTTACTTCGTGCTACGACAGAGCCTAGCTGTTGGGGAGACGTCGGATGAAGAGGGACTTCTACTCTGCCTTGGAAGAGAGCGGCTCCTCCACTCTAGGAACTGTTACTCGTTTCGTTTGCCCAGTGTTAGTGTTTCTAGGCAGCGCTAGAAAACGTTAATATAGTGTGATCAAAGTGTATTCGCTGCTTCTCTTGTTCGATTACCCACATACTCGCCCACATTATATCGACGATGGTGCTAATAATGCCACCGATCCGACACGCATAGACATTTATATGTGTATATGTAGTTTATCAGCCCTCTGGTTACCTTAACACAGACTGATCTTGACTTGATTCCCATGCAAAGCAAATATTTATGTAATAAGCACCAGCTCTTGTTCTATATCTAGATGGGAAAGAAATATGGTATGGAACGGAGCTATCATTTCTATTAATTGTATTTAAATATTGTATCAATTCCCCAACCCACAGTGTGGGCAAAAATCACGGTTATATTCGAGGCGTTACCCAGCTGGGAACTAAAACAGTTTAATGATGAGACCGATGATTGTCTCCAGGTGATAGCAGTCACGACTGGTACAAAATGTGTCTCAGGTGAATACATGTCGGTGAGGGGCAGAGCCTTGAATGATTGTCATGCAGAGGTATATAGCATTATATTCATCACTACTTTCTTACTCTCACTTCGATCTCTTCTTTTGCTGTACTATCTCTTTTTCTGTTGATATCTCTCATTCACTCAATATGTACTTCATTCTTCTTTCTATAACTAATTTTTACCCTCTGAAACAAAAAACAAAACAGATAATATAGGTACTTTTAATTTTCCAATAACTGTTAAATCTCATTAATATAATATGTAGTATTTTGAGAAGAATGATGAATGTACAAGAAGCACGTCTATTCTGTAAGGATTAAGATATATGGCATTTGCTACTACTCTCTGCCTACACCATGGAACACCTGGTGTGAGGAATTGATAATATGTTTGCATGTGCAGGTGGCAGCCCGGCGGTGCCTACAGCGACATCTATATGCGGAGTTGTTTAAATATGCCAATGCTTCAAGTGAGTGACATTTTCCTTACAAATAAACTTTATCATATCATTTTATAAACACCATCAAACACCTTAAAAATACATATGTAAATACAGTCTCGGTGATGCCTTTACAAAGAGTACCGTCGTTATTATTATTAACTTTATCATTATAAAATGCAATGCCAATAGTCTCAGTATATACTCCATGGCGGGACGTAAACGTAACTGGTGAAACGTGACAGTGTACTACACTTCTCTGTCTACATCTTCTGAGATTACAGACGTAATGTTACTTTTGTCCATTATTGTTATCGTCATTGTTTAATCTGTCCATATATTTTCCCGTAGGCCCAACAATGGTCATCCCAGACTCGGACTTGGAGCCGGTGCAGGGCGGTGGTTACCAGATGAAGCCGGACCGCCAGGTCCACCTATACGTGAGCACCGCGCCCTGTGGAGACGGAAGGATCTTCAGCCCGCACGAGCAGAACGAACCCGAACCAGACAAACACCCTAACAGGTTCTTTTGAGGATATACAAGTTCATGCTGCCGTGAGGAATTTCTTACCCCTTGCGGAAATATTGTTGGATATTGACAATCGACGATGCCTAGTATGTATCTGTTGCTGTCGGTAGAGCGGGTAGAGTTAGGATAATGTTCTATGTATATACTTGTATATAGAAGTTTCTTATGGAAAATTTCCAACATTTAGCGTTTAAATTAGACATTGTTTTTGTTTCATTATAAGATACATACATATATATCTCAATGTCAAGTTCTTTACGGGGTGGGCAGAGAACATGGAGTGCCAAATATCTCAATCTTTGAAAACCTGCCATGCTTCCACATTCATAACTCTCGTCATGTATGCACACCGGTTTCAGGGACATCTAACTCCTTCATCAGCCAGAACTCGACATATATTTATGTAATAAACATCAATTTAGTTGATATCAATCTTCCCTTCCACTGACACCCTGAGGTGGAAGAGAAAAGAAATCAGAATAAGGACACTTAGTGGGCAACAACGTAGTAACTATGATGATGATTCAACTGAATAAATCATTCTTTCTTTCTTTCTTATGACACAAAGTACACTAGTTTCAATCATATGTCTTCTCTAAGGTCCTGCTGTATAATTATAAAAACTCCTTACCTGATCTCCATATATCATCTGTTTAGACTAGCCAGAGGTCAGCTGAGGACGAAGATAGAGTCTGGCGAGGGCACCATACCAGTGAAGAACTGCAATGTTGTCCAGACGTGGGACGGCGTGTTACAGGTGAGGGAGAAGTTATTTATATTCAATAATACCACACCTGCATTCTCCAAAGTGCTAGGCAGATAAGTGTAGTACGCTTCCACGATTTTTTAGAACCTTATATACAACCGTTCTATTTATATACATATTTTTCATTGAGAACGGTACATCATCAGCCTACTCCCGTCCACTGCTGGATACAAGCCTCTCCAATAGTAAATTAATTAGCTCGATCTTCAGCAATGGTAACATTATAAAATATTAGGCACACATTATAAAATATTAGGTTCTGACATATGAAATTAGCGCTTTGATGAACTGGCCCTTCCACATCAAATATCTAGGGTTTGGTTTGGAATTCCAAATAAATTTCAAATTTAGGCTTGTGTGTTTCTATTTCGAATTTCGGAATTCATTTGTTTTTCCGCCATTTAATTTCTCCTTTGACTTCGTTCTTTTCACAAGATACAAAACTTGGATTATCGCGTTATTTAAGAACATGAATACAAACGCGGCATCAACGCTGCAGAAACAGCTCGAAGGATTAATAATGTGTACGGGGAAGCTACTGTACAAGAAAGGACGGTACGCTTTTGGTTCCAATGTTCAATTTTAGTTCCCTTAAAACAAATTGGAAAAGTAAAAAGCTCGACAAGCGGGTACCGCATGAATTATGAGTAAGTGAAGCACACCTACAAACACGCGTTGATTGCTGCGTCACATTACTCAACCGTCACGATAACGGGGGAATTTTCAATCGTGTCGTGACTTGTGATGAAAAGTGGATCCTGTACGACAATCGGAAAAGCCCATCACAATGGTTGAACCGGCCAAATTCTGTCCCAAGCAAAAGTCGACTCAGAAAAATATACTGGTGTGCGTTTGGTGGTCTAATGCTGGTCTTGTACACTACAGTTTCCTAAGATCTGGCCAGACGATTACTGCAAAAGTGTACTGTTAAACAACCGAGACTGGTCAATTGCTCCAGCCCACTGCTGCTTCACGACAACGCTAGAGCCCATACTTCAAGACAGACGACTGCTAAATTGGAGGAGCTGCGGCTGGAATGTCTCCGACAACAACCATACTCCCTGGACCTCGCTCCAACAGATTACCATTTTTTTCAGCATTTGGACAATTTCTTACTAGGGAAAAACTTCAACTCCGATGAGACAGTCCAAACCGCCTTCAAAGAATTTATTGATTCTCGCTCTCACAATTTTTTCATCAAAGGAAACTATAAACTATGAAACGGCAGAAGTGCATAGATAGTACCTAATGGTATATATTATTTCGATTGATTAATTATATTATTTAACATTTTTTTTACCGTTTCATTTTCTCCTTATAAAACGTTAATTTTATATTATGTAAGAACCTAATATTATCCTGTCTTTTATTATTATTGTATTATCACCCCATGTCCCTTACGGTGTGGGTACAAAGCGCAAGTGGTACAAATTTGATGTACGGGTATAACTAAAATATGTTTATTATTTTCTATAGGGTGAGAGGTTGCTGACGATGTCGTGCTCGGACAAGGTGGCGCGCTGGTGCGTGCTGGGGCTGCAGGGGGCGCTGCTGGCGCGGGTGCTACGCCCCGTATACCCGCATGCACTCGTTCTGGGCTCGCTGCTGCATCCGCATCACATGTACAGGTGAGTTCTCGCTACGATTACATTGCAACTCTTTATGTTCCCAGTGGAATGCCTGTTTAGATTTATAAAATTCATAGTAATGACAGTTAGGGACGGAATGTGTCATGTACCATTTAATACAGGAATGCCACAAAATTCACAATTTTCTTACCTCTTTTACTTTTAACCTCGTATGGACATTCATGAGCTGAAGATCGAGCTCAGTGGCGTGCTATTGGAAAGGCCTGTGTCCAGCAGTGGACGGGAGTAAGCTGATAACGATGATAATGATTTATAGTACTTAATGTAGGTTGATAAATAAAATTAAAAATATTTAGCTATCGATTTATTTAACCTACATATATACATATATGCTAAAATTATGATACATCTCACGAATTATATTCAATCTATGGAGTAGGGTGATTTTTCGCGTGTCACGAGGAAGTACGTGCCGGTTGAGCTGTAACGGAAATTGATTTTTAATATATCGATATTCGGTGATCGATATAGGTGTATAAAATATTGTATGTATAGCAAGAATCAATACTTGAACTGTGTATCGATTCTGCCTTTCAGTGTACGAATATCGATATTCGAATAGTCGGTTTAAATACAAAAAATCTGAAAGATTTCGAGTATAGATTCTCGCTTTCACTGTTCGAATATCGATATCCGAATTCGAATATAGATATACTAACGGAATATCGATATTCGAACTCGCTATAAATGTTATAAATCCTTTAACATTTCGTGCTGGTCGTGCATATGCGAGCGTAGGGTTTCTGTTGAAGATGAAGTAACATAATGTTACTTCATACAACATAAATTTACCTTTGTCAAATTAGACGACTTAAGATATACTACTAAAAATGTGTAAAAAAAGCAAAAAATTGGTTTAAGCAGAGTGAAAAATGTAGAAGAAGCACGTCAAATTTGTAAAGGCAGCGATAATCGCCACTAGCACTCCCTGCGCATCCTGTAAAGGATCTAGCATTATGGTATAAAATATCTGCATTTTGTACCTTTCCATTGAATTCCCATTCAATCATTTCCCATAACTAGCGACCGTCCAATCGTTTAGACCATCGAACAGTTTTCTGAAAATCCCCTTCGATCTCCAATCTGATGGCTCAAAATTATAATTTACTGGCTGAAACTTCGGCACTGTGCCTATGAAATTATTCCTTTCCTTCAGAACATTGCTCCATTCGCCGTTTCTGTTTTTGAAAAACGTATTTATTTCTCTGACTACCGACACAATGGGAATTATTGATTTTCTATTGTTTGTCAAAAATAGCAGTCTTAATAAAAAGTTATCAGGTTCGAGAGATTCGGGTTTCCTAAAAAGTGAGTTTCTACGTTTTCTTATATGCGTTTTTGGTTTAACAGTTTGCTTATCACGAAGCTTATTAGTAATATCGTATTCTCTGTTACTAACTTCTCCATCTGAATGCATTAGATACTTCTTGATGAACTTATCATTTGTTTTTCCAGTATCTTCATTTGATGTTTTATCATTTCTATTATCAATATCCTCATCGTCTTCAGCTTTGGAATAAGTTTTATCATGCTGATGCTTAACTGCTTTTATGTCATAGAATTGTGGTGATTTCTTCTGTATATGTTTGGTTTTATTAGATTGTATGTCGATTTTAGTTTTATCATTAATAATTTGTTTTGTAATAATAGGCGAATGGACGTTTCTGGATTTTTTAATGATGTTTCGTTTGTTTCTTTGTTTGTGTGCGTGCAAATGAAATACGTAGAAATCGTGCGTGTTGGTTTGCGTGCAGATTGCACCTGGAAGTGCAGGAAAGCTGTGCTATAGGTATTTTAAAATGTGTTTATACTTACGTCTGTTACACATTCTTAATTTGAAAAGGAATTATAAAGAATAATAACAATTACCGAAGAAGTCTATACTTATATAGATATTTTCCACACCCGAAGTTATGTTCATTACATAAATATTTGTCCTGACAGTAAATCGAATCCGAAAAACCAAACAAATGCACATACAGATAGGCCTGGATAAAACCATCGGATTACCTGAATTACCTACTAAAAACAGCCAATGTACAATGCAAACAGCTGAAGCCCGTTCTATCCTAGATGATTTTTCCACCAGCACCAAACCAAATCTTCTCCCCACAGTAACGTAACACATCTTGTCCTGAAGCCTTAACACTTCTAATACAAGACCATTCTTCCACTAAACCAAAATTTGCCCCAAGTTCTTACTTCCTATCAGCCGCGTAACCCATGTACTGGGTGCGCGCGCCTGCGCATCTTCCATGGGAGTAGTCCCTCCAAGAGGGACATTCGGATGCAGTGAACGATGTCGGACGCAAGACCGATTCACTGTAGAACTGGTAGGAGCGCCAGTGGCTGCAGAATACTGGTCAAAAACGGAAGAGGTAAAGAGGGAGAGGGGTTAAGTTTAGGTTAAGTCTGTAAGTAGCTTAATGTTAGCTGGTGTCGTGGAAAATAATTATCTTTATCAGGTACAGGATTATAAGACCATCACTTACTCTTATTAAACAGTTCATTTAATTACTTTTTTTTGTATCAACTTTTTTATTGTTCCAATGTTTGGGCACGGGTTTCCTCTCAATGAGAGGGTTAAGGTCATAGTGAGGCTGAGCTCTAAATCTCTAGGCTATCACTGCTGCTGAAGAAGATATTAGTAATATTATTGATAGCGCGGGTAGTTAAATGATTCCGATGGACGTAAAGGAGGCTAGGATATAGAAAGAATTAGAAATGTTCAGGGATCAGTACTTACTTTTGTTCAGTATCATTTGCTGAGGCATTACCACTTCGAGCTCACAACCAGGTTGGGGGCTCTGCCCACCGTTGGGATAAAAATCCACGTGACCCACGGGCCGTTTTTGGCCTAGAAAGGTATCCAAACATTTTAGAAGCTAGCTATGGGTTTTGTTGTTTGCTTAATATATTACATCAGTCAGAGTAAATGCTAACATACGTAGGCTGCATTAGAACCCCAAACCGGCTGCAAAAATGCATTTTTGGTGCAGGTTTTTGCAGTAGACTTAACCGTATCGTATGTGAAAGAGATATATATTGCGATGATGGCCAATATATCCCATGTCCGGCAGTGGACGATGACGGGCTGAGGAAGTACATACATTTGTAATATGGAACGAGGAAGAGCAATACTCTGTCGCATACCAAAAATACCAGCGTCTGTATGAATGACGTCAACAAACTCCGCGTCTGATGGGTCCAGCTGTTGCAGGAGGGACACCTTGTTGAAGAGAGGCAGCGCTGGGTCCAAGCCGGTTATGCGGGAGACGCGTCCTGGTTGTAATAATAATATGTAAATAATATAGTTTGTATTTTATGAGAAGCGGGAGAATAAAGGAAAAGAGAGGAAGGGAGAAGAGAAAAACATAGAGATACTTACATAGTTACGTTGCTATTATTGTCATTGTGCAATATAATCAGAAAACTAATTTAAGAGTTTCAATGTTAAATATCTGAGCCCAGTCTAGCCAAATCCTTGCCTAGCGTAAGTACCTTATATAATCTTATGAGATATAGGGGTTCCAGGCCCATATCAGGAGCCCTAGTCAATCTCACCTACATATGATGCACCCTGCTATATAATAGACGAGGCTCTGATGACCAGCTGATCGTATAATATAGGTAAAACCTAAAAGTCTTGGGACTTTACCCGAAGTAATAGTGGCACCAGCAACAGCAGCAGAATGAGCGCCAAGACTGTGTCCTATCAGATGGGTTTTTGATAAGTTCAGCCCTCTGGAACATTGAAGATGCAATGGTGACTTATAGGCAAATGGTATGAACAATAGGACAATGACCTAAAATTATATATCAAGCAGTTAGAGTCTATCGTTTTAAAATTCAGTCTCCCACTCCGAGGGTCCTGAGTTCAAATCCTCATTACAAAAAAATTGCCTTACAAAGTTAAATATCACTTGCTGTAATCGTGAAGGAAAACATCGCAACCAATACTGCACACGTCAGAGTTGTCCATAATATTCTCTAAGGCTGGTGAAATCTACCGAACTGTACTTAGCCAGCGTGGTAGACTTCGGCCTTAAAACTCCGCATTTTGAAAGGAGAACTGTGTTCAACAATGGAACCATGATTGGTATTAATGATAAGTGGAGATTCACGTGTTGCGGTAGAAGAACTCCACCTAGGTGATACTAAGCATTGTTTGGTCACCTGGAGACCATGTAGTCGATGAACATAGCTCCCATACGCCCTATGTACCAGGTGTTGTCAGCTGCTGTGAAATACCAGGGGCCTGCCTCCAGCCTCCCAGCATCCACCATAATCACGTTCGTGTCTTCCCGAAGTACGTACGCTGTGGAATACAACAAGAACTTATTATCCAATCACGACGATAGGTACTTTAGTGTTATGTCGAATAGAACGGCTAGGAGAACAGAGCCTATTTATAGAATTTTAACACAAATATTATCTTTATTCCGCCTCTTGAGGCAATGTTTTGGGGAATATCAAATCAGGTCAGATTCCAATATTATCCTATGGAATCCCTATTGACCGAAGAAATATTTACTGATTCATTCATTAGTTCAACCACTCGTTCCGTCATTCATTTTTTTGACGAAAGTTCATGGCCAGAGCTCAGAAATATGTTTTGGCAACTGGCTATATTTTTCCAATCACTATTATTGCGTTATCTTATGACAATACAATCACATTCTTATTTTATGGGACGTATAACATAACGGACGAAAGCTGGGAGTACTGCACTCCTCTGTATACCCTTGGTGACAACACAGCAGTGATGTTGTGTCATTGCACTATCATCCAGTCTCTTCTAGAATTGACATACCTACCTTCTCTCAACATAATTCCGCTGCCAAAGTTGGGCTCCTCCAGGAAAGCGTGGAACACGACCACGGTGGGATCGTGGAAGTTGATGTGAGATGCGAACAGACTTTCATCATCGTCTATCGCCAAGTCCTGGTATACCGTTGGATTGTGTCTGAGAAGGAGAGTGAAAGATGCTTTATTTTCTCTACTAAATGTCTCGTGAGTGTTTATACACATAATTACAAATATGTAGCGGAGTCTCTGCTGCGACCTCGTTGTAAACAGCGGGGGCTTATGATGAAGGACCTCGTAAAGGTCTGGAACTAGTCGGGCCATCCCGAGAAACGTACGTGAGTTAAGCCGGTACATATATAATCATGTTCTTTTTATGTGTTATTAGATTAGTGATGATGCATGGTGAACAAATTGAAAATTAGTCGGTCTCTATTAGTTTAAAAATAGTACAATATTGGATGGCAGTCTTATAATTTACATCAAATCGTTGCGGTTGAATAAAACAATTGAATTGAAAGGGATTGTATTTTTATTAATATTTTCAATTCAA
>DWDT01003221.1:0-12590 GCA_018245595.1 Microceris scylla | reverse complement strand
AGACTAATTTTTCTTTAACGGTTCGGTTTTATAGTCATTCACGGGGAGCCGTAATTTGTAGTCAAATATAATTATCATTATTGTGGAAATAATAAAAACAAAAAGTACAATATTGTGTAAAAGCGGATATGGCAACACAAAAGACAGAGTTATCGACAATAGAAGTTTCAAGCAGACAATCTTCGGAAAGGAAACAAAAAGAAAAGCTTTTCGAAATAAAACGAGAAAATATAGAGCGTATTTATGTGATATTAGGTTAAACATTCGTTATGCTTTACTATATCGGTAACAGTATATAACAAACAAAGCAATTGTAAAGAAAATAAAAGGTTTATAAAGGAAAAATAATCGTGACAAACGATTATCTGTCTCAGTATCAATAATCTTGATTCAAATATAAGAGTGTATCTTTTAATATAGATACATTTTAATCAAGATTTTACATAGGAAAATATCAATGTTAAAATATTGAATCCTTTTTATTCTCATCGTTATGTCGTCACACTTATGAGACAGGCAGAGAGCATCGACTTCAAATTTTCTCTTTCCTGACGTGCTTCTTATACCTACATTTAACACTGTCTTCGTACTCGCAAAATAGTTTCAAAAACTTTTGACTTGTCTATTGTTCAGTACCCAAACTATTCGGTCAAGATAAACAAGTCTTGATCTTCCTCATCATCATTAGCCTAAGTCCGCTGCTAGATGTAGGCCTTTACTGAGGGGTCCTTGCTCATAACTCCCACGCCGGACATGCGGTTTGGGGTTCGCAGAGCACAGCTTACTCCGTTATCCTCGGCTTATAATCATAAAATCATAAAGGTAATCATTCTATCAATCTGCGTACTCCAATAAACACAATATGTAAATAAGTACTGTCACGTATTATAGCCCTAGCTATTGTATCATTATTATGGGCCATATATGTATGCAATATTCTGCTGAAGCACCAAATCCATAGTGTATAGAGCGTGTAGAGCCACATTGAAACGGGGCCTATTTGCATAGAAATGAACCGAGTGGCCAGCTAACCGACATTACACAGAATAAATAACTCAGTAGTCAGAATGATAGATGTTACAAACACTGTAATCTGGTTGTGATTGGCGTTTCAGTGCTGTTAAGCAATCGGGCGTACAATTTGGTTTTCACTGGTTTTCATTGGCTCTACCTGTCGTTGCGTTAACGCAAATAGGTTATAGAACAGTACATCATCGGTTTAAATATAGTTAAATATATACTGTTGCTTACCACGTGTTACAATTTATTAAAAACCTGATGATTAGTATGGGTCGGGTTTTAATTGAGTTTTAATTGATACATGGCATTCTTTATATATTTTATAAGTTAATATTTACTTAACACTTTACCTATTACCATCATTACCAGCTTGTCTCAGTCCATTGTTGGACACAGGCTTCTCCTAATGAGTGCCAAAAATAACATATTTTAGACTATGATATAATTCGTTGCATGTTTTGTTTCATATTCAGTATACGCAGAGAGTTGTCCGTGTGTAACAACTTACTTTTTATTCATTCAAGCTTATATAGACCGTAAACACTAGGTTAAAGCGACTCAGATTTGCATAGGAACGAACCAAACGGTCAGTCAGTAAACTGGAATTGTACATATAAGAAATAAATCAGTAGGTTATAAGATATGTAATAGACTGTGTAATTTGGCTGAGACTGGTATTTGAGGATGTTATGAACTATAGGGGCTTGCAATTGATGTAGCTTATGTAGAGTTCCAGAGACTAAGCATTCCTTCGTCACCTAAGCTGATAAGTTAATTGTGGGTAGTGTTATGTAATCACTTCTTAGTTAGTCAATTTTTAGTTACTTTGCCGCAAAATAATAGCTTGTATTTTGGTTTTGTATTTTGTACCGTTTTATTCAGTTTTGTTTTACAAAAGATAGAGATGGTATTGCTGCTTGGGAGAGTCTTAAGTTTTCTGCGGCAAGGCAACGGTATTTTTGCGTTTTGGTCTGTTAAACGTCTAATGGGGCATGTCTATTCGGATCTCATGATTGGTATCGGGCTAAGAAAGATTGTTATTTTTTAAATTATTTGCAATGATTACTTTTGCGGGTTGCACTACTATACTATACAATACATGTACAATTTATGTTAATACTAATGAAAAAAAATATATTTTTAAGGAAATGACGTTAGATAATCGGCACACTTCAGTGGTCTTAATATTTTTTTCTAAATTGCATAGGTAAAGTCTGCCAGTTCGCACTTGGCCAATGTGGCAGACAATGAGTACCTATAACTTATTTCTAAAACGAGACCTGTGCCCAACAGTGGAACGATAGAAATGTCGATGATGGCCTCACATTGCAACACCCGGGAATATTTGATTTACGTAAGCTACTATTAGCATAAAAATATTAAATTCTACTCAGAGAAGGTTAACCAAAATCGCCATAAACTAAATTTATGTTCCGGATTATATATCTTATTTGTATTCTAAGGTTTCATTGCAGTATTGCTAGAGAGATCAGTGAATTGTAAACAAACGGAATAAATAATTTCGAGAGCCGCGGACTGTTGGTACAGACGGTATAATCCGGAATCCGTAATTTGATTTTCGGCTCCAAGTGAGATTTGACTTGACGTTCCGTTGCAGCTGACGGCTATAGCGAAACTCAATACATCCCGCAGCAGGCAGCGTACTCATCTAGGTATAAAGTTTTCAAATATTTGTCAGTAGTAAGTGACTTTAGATGCAATAGCAGTGGAATATACATATGATGTTGTATTTCATAAAATTAAATAAATTCCGTTTGTATATATTACTCACTTGATCCAACAGTGGAATGATAAAAGAACAGAATATATGTGTTTATGTCATAAATGTTTTATTATGGTAATAATATCTCGGTGATAGCTCATATTCCATTTCTTTCATTATTGGTAAAAATTCAGTATAATCTGATATATTTTAATACTGGGTGAAACTTAAAGCATACCTACTTCATAGTGCATGCTAATGCTTATTACTTTATATTACACATAACTGTTACAGATATATTTATAATATTCTATAATACAAATTCGATTTAACGTTAGTTTTAAAATTTAAAAATTCCATTGTTACTAATCAGAGATAGGATTCAACCTTGTTAGATTCTACGAATGACTGACCAATTAGCTGACCAATTTATTCGCCTGTGAACCGATATTCGATTCGACTGAATACACTTGATCTAGCAGAATTTACAGCGATGTCAACAGTGACCACATTCAGGGATGTGTCGGGATATTCCTGTTTTACATGACGCGATGCTTCCATGACTGAACAGCAGATTTAAGTATCTAAGATTAGGGTTAGATCGAGGAAGGTAGGTTGGTAGAGAATCAAAGCATATTGAGTTCTGTGTAAAAACCAGATAATATTGTTGTACTCGTGTTATGTAGCTTCGAATACTACCTTAGGAGGCCAGGTCAGCTTCATCTGCTCGTAGTGCACCCTGTTATATAAAAGACAAGGATCTGGCGACTAACTGCTAATGATATTCCGTGGACTCTATGATCCCCTACCCGCATGCCTAGCATGGAAATAACGGAGAAAATCTTTTTTTTTAAGTGCACAAGGGCCCTCATTACGGCAGGCCGATTTACTGGTAATGGACCATGATATGCTGATGCTGTAGTGTGTTGATATACATATTCATTGTTTGAACGAACAAATATTTCGAGAAAATAACTTCGATATTTAAATTAATTTAAGAGAAACGCGAGGCTTTAAATAAACGAAGAGTCGAGAAGCTCAATTAAGGACGATACATGATTGAGTTAATGTAGTCTGGAATTTTATTAAAGCCCCTACAGAAATAGATTGCTCTTCTTAATTCTACGACGTATTTGAGAGCGTGAATGCACTGAGCTAATAGGTATTAATAGGACTTATATTTTACTATTAAATGTTTCGTGAGTGTTTATACACATGATTATAAATGTACCGGCTTAACTCACGTACGTTTATCGGGGTGGCCCGACTAGTTTCGGACCTGTACGAGGTTCTTTCTCATGAGCTCCCGGCGCTTGCAGCGAGTTCGCGGCGGAGACTGAACCAGTCAGGCCACCCCGAAAAACGTACGTGAGTTAAGCCAGTACATTTATAATCAGGACTTATATTCCTAACAATCTCGCAGCGGCATTAAAATTTTATACGAATTGTCAAAACTGATGTTAGCAGTTCTACTGCAATTGTCTGGACTTCCGCGCGTTACAGATGCGATAGATTCATACATTGCATCCTTTTCATACATTTTTACATAATTATTTATGTATACAAATAAATTTAAAGCAAAAAATTTATCTGCACAAAGGTTTATTTCTAAGGAAGTCCTGTCCAGTGAACTTGTGACTAGAAAAGGGTTAATCCATAAAGGTTAATCCAGGCATATAAAAAATACTTGTTCGTCACACAAAAATTTGTCCTGGGTAGAAGTCGAATGTAGCACTTCTAGCTCAGCAGTTACGTACACTAGCCACTGAGCGAAGCGGTCATTCGATTGTTTTATTAATTAATAGCATCGAAATAGTGATACCAGAACTTAAATGTAAGGTAACTAAAACGTAAAAAAACGTAACTTCACGCATGTAATCCCCGAAGAGGTAGGCAGAGGAATGCAGACTTCCCACATTTCATCGGTTATGTTTACGTTCCACTATGGAATAGGCGGTGAGCCTATTGCCATGTATCGGGCACATATCCAGACTCCGAACCACTACTAGAAAATTTAAATTAGAAAATTTTGTAATGTTCGACCCGGGGATCGAGCCCGGGGCCTCCCAATCGACAGTCGCACTTACAAACAACACGACCAACGAGGCAGACAAAGGTAAGGTATTTAAACATATGTCTATATTAAGGTAAGTCAGTATAGTCTGACGTCGATCTAAGTTAAAAACGGATCGGTTAATGTACTCGTAAACAAATTTGTCATTAGGACATTTTTGGCCCAAATTGATCTATTCATTACAGGTGGTCCAATTAAAAACCGATCCGTCTTATTCAAAGGGAACACCTTCAAAAGAATCGAGATCTATTAATCGAGGCTAACATCAATCAATTACATTTACAAGTTTACGTAAACATCGTCAAATGATCAATGGGCGTTTCGGAAATAAATGTAGGCATAGAAAGCGTTTTTTTTGACTTTCCATTTCGTTCTAACGTGTTTTTTTTTGTGTTTCTCCTGCGTATTTCTTGACAGTGTTTGCAATTTACGTCCCGTGGTTACTACTCTGTCACATTAATTAATATTATGATGTTTCTTGTACAATAAAATTAGGTCTTAAAATCAATTGTTGAAAATGATCACATTAATTATAATTTTTAGGGTTTGAAATATACGTAACATTACGGCTGTAATCCCCGAAGAGGACGGCAGAGGAGTGTAGTACACTCCCACGTTTTAACAGTTTGTAGGGATTGTGAGATTTGAAGAAAAAGAATCTTAAATGACAAGTATTTATTTATAAAGGTATCAACTACTATTTTATAAGTAATCACTGTATTTTGATTCATGTGCGTAGGATGAAAATACTCGACCTTTTTGATTAGCGTCGGTGCGACCCGGGTTATTTAATAACTACTTCAAAATTGTCCTTAATTATATTATATTCAATCTCTCTAATATCAATATACAAACAATTCACAATATTAAAGTTTATTTAACGCCTACTACTATTAAGACATCAGGAGATAACCTTTCCAAAGAAGCCCAATTTGGTAGAAACTCGAAACGCAAAGAGCAAAATTTTTATTACATTATATTAAAAACACGTACTAGTATTGAGAATTCAGTTGGATAAGTAATTATGTTTAGCTATGGCACCTTTCTAATTAATACACGAAACGCAAACGAGTATGTAGGAACAGAAGGCACTTACGGGATACTTAAGACTTCGCAGGAATTAAAATAATGTTACTTATATTATATTCGTCATTATTATTAAAAGCTAACTTAAGTTCACTGCTGGACATAGACCTAACGTAACAGAGGAGGTTCTTGCCTACATTGAGCAAGACTCAAAAACTCTATATTACTAAAAATGAATGTTGTGTTGGAGTGCACTACAACCATGAACAAAAGGTTTAACAATCTCAAAAAAAAATCTCTAAAGGCCGCCGTTTTCATTCATTGTCTACGCAATAAAAAACCATGAATTACAAGCTACAGCGTAACTCTGAGTAATCCTTTATAAAAATGCACGTACACGTACATAACTCGCGAGCTATTACGGTTTTTGTTCCGTTCTCGTTCGGACGAGGTCGTTCCGTTCGGCGGTGATTCGACCGACCCACATGCGTGTGTTTAACTATACCCGCTTCCCCAACGACACGGCGTAATGAAAAAACATATACATATACTCGTTGCATCCGTCGTCACTTTCATTTGTATAATAAAAATTATGTTGGTAATAATTGACGTCTGGCATATACTACAGAGATATTTGCCACTTAGTGATCTCTGTCTACCCCTTAAAGGACCTGACGTTACGGTGTAATAATGAGAAAGTTAATGTGTTTCATTTGTATGTATCAACTAACGTACGAATTCAATAGACTAACGGAAGAAAAGTTGCAAACTGAAACCAGTGTTCAAGAGCGGATGGACAAAAATATTGATGATTATGATGATGAGAAGGACAGAAAGGTTGACATTCTAAATCCATCAAGATCCATTCATTCTAGATCCATCAAGGTTCCATTTTACGTCCTAAAAGTTTCAATGAACAGACAGTATTTAATTTTATTAGACATTTTGTATTGTGTCATTCATATTGTGATGTAACAACTGTGCTAGCCCTTTTCACACGCCCGCGCCCGCCACGCTCCCATTAATGTCGCTACGTGACAATTGACAACAATAACCTGAATTTGTATTGCAATTATCAAACTCACAGTCACACGACACCGTTTCATTTAATATTTTTGTTTTTGTACCTACAATCAGTTTTAATTAATGTGTAACTATTTTTATATCTGCATATAAGATTTATTGGTGTTGAAAATATGAGTGTACTTTATGTACATTTGGCATTGTCATTACTATCATTATCATTGTTCCGGGCTCATTCATTTGACACGGGACTCCTCTGTCTCATATTTTTACAATACTTAACATTAAAAATCCCCATTATTCCTATTATATGTATCTTTATATAACAAAACCAATTACGTCTTTATTAAATTGGAGGATACAATAGATGAGAAGATTTTACTGTCTAATTGAATAAATCTTTCAAATAAAACATCTTTTTAATACATAGTATTCAGAATTTGCTGCTTATAATATTTATTCGGTATGTAGAGTCAGCATAAAAATTAAATTATTTCGACTCATAACGAAGTAACGTTTTAAAAAGCAGAAATATACACAGTTACTTAGGTCGAGTGTCCTCAAGGCGGGAGGGACGCTGACTGGCATTTCAAGTTTGAATACGATGTTGTTATTTATATACAGCCTGGGATCGTCGCGGATTAATTTGCTAAGTGGCGAATCATTTCTCTACAGGCAGGTAGACTCGTGATGTTTTTCAATTAAGCCTCCAAGAGCCGGAGAGAAAACGCTAATTGTAAAGAACATCTAGAAAGAAGGTTTATATTGCTTTCCGTTTGAATTAATGACTTAAATATATTTAGTGTTTCAATGGATTAACAACATTTTTTGTCCTTCAGGTCTGCATAGACATATTTGGCAATGAGGGCTCTTTTATTACTACGAAAGGCGCCTGCCGTGACTATGCAATAACATTAATAATTTTCTGTTCTTGTGTAACATTTCAGACCAAGAGGAACACACCCTGTGTGGAGTACCACAGTAGTGTGTTTAGCAGTAGCTAAACATAGACCTTCCCTGTCTTCCCTGTCCCTGTCTCTTCTCTGTCCCTTCCCTGTCCCTTCCCTGTCCCTTCCCTTCCCAGTCTAGCTGCGTATAGGGGTCTTATTTAGGTCGTCAAACCACCTATTCTGAGGGCAACTCGTGCTCCTTTTAACAAGGCGTATTTCCGTTTGTTGTCTATTATTAATTAATTTAGTAGTTACATATATAGTATTTATTGTCTCCTAATTAGAGGCCCTTTTCGAATAAAAACACTCTGTAGGAGTAAATTTAGGTAGATACAATTATTTCTAGTATCTATTATAGTAAAATGTCACGTTCTAATATCATTTGTATTTGGAACGGAACCGGGCCGCCAATTAATTCCAAGTGACCTTTTGTGAGTTTACTTTAACTAAATACAGTTATTATATGTTTCTGTGATTGATTTAGTGATTATTTATTTATCTGGCCATGTTATTTGTTATATGGATATATAGACAGGTAGGTGAATAGCCAAGGACATGTCTACTCAAATTTTCCAAATTAGTTTCAACGTATTTAGAAGGGATCTTAGGTAGATCTTAGGTTAGATGCATAACTGTGGTCAACATTTTCTCCATTCAAATCAGCTAATCTGCATCTATATATTTTGATTACACACACATATACATATATTTCTGTATACATACGTACGTATGTATATGTAAATAGAAAAACCAAAAGTTCATGATTATTTACAAAGATTTTACTTTTTTAGTTCGGTTTGTTACAACAAAGGCTTAAAATGACTTCCATTTCGTTTTTAAATCTTATAAGATCCTTCGTTAAATAGGTATGTATTTCTGTTACCGGAATTAAATATTATAATTTTTCTGAGTTGATTTGACGTGGTATTTGTTATTTCTAACCTTTATTTGTTATTATAGTTTAAACTATATCTGTCATTACAGAAACCCAATTCGATAGCATAGTTAGTGTCAAATGAATAAAAACCAAATGTCAAGAGAATAAAAAGTTTGCTATAATACAATATAACGAATGTGTTCTAGTTCACAAATATCACAAGTAGTTCTAACTACCTATCGGTGGTAGGTAGATATAAGTATGTGCACCTGTACAAGTGTATTATAAAACCTGAGAGGTATTTTGAACAGCAAGTGGCGCGTCTGTAGTGGCATTGGTCCAAAGTTTACGATCACAGTTAAGGCGGTATGAAATGTTTGTGTGACTCACAAACTTTTGTTTTCGTTCTGTGACGTGATACAGAGGTGGATTTCTTATTTGCGAATATTCTCTGATAATGGAACTTGTCTTCGGAAACATAATATTTTCTGATCTTATTTATTCGATTTTAATACATATAAGTATGTATGAACATATGTGTACACAGAGACTAATAGATTTTTGTATAGAAATGTATCTTTTACTTGTGTCTCCGGCGCGATCTGTGTCTTGCAGGAGTTCATGATGATGGAGGTCGTATTGGTTCCGAAATTGTCAGGCTACTCCGAAAATGGGTATAGATATGTCAAAGTCGGTATATAATTTTATTTATATCCATATTTGTGTATTTTATCTTTTACCTTCCAAAAACTGGCAGATTATTGGTAAAACAAAAGTTAGTTTAATACACCAGCAGGTAGTGTTTAATGGTACTTTTTACACCCAGACGATTAAAATAATTTTTCTCCATTGTCAAAAGGCATACGGCGTTAGAGATAATTTATTGTCGGCGAGTCATTGAAATGGAAACGAGGATATCGTGGTGGGTATTTTTATCCGCAGTGAAGGAAACTATGGATAGATAGTTTTAACGGCCATTAGCGAACTATTAAAGATTTAATACCGCCATTTTCAATTTGACAGAATCACTTGCAAATCTTTACGACAGATAAAATCAATTTGAAATAGTACCTACCTACCAAATTAAATCGCTCCAAAAAGATCTATTGGAAAGCCAATAACTTTGATAACGTTTAAACGTATTACTTGTTCAATGAAATTAAATCTGTCAGGAGATTTATTTACAATGTTTCAGGCTATAAATCGCGAACTTAGCTGACATCAAGGCACGTCCAATGCGGAGTGGTACAAGTGCTTAATAAATTGAGCCCAACATTCCCTCGGCCATGAGAGGAAAATAGCTGAACGTACACATATCACCGCCCACTCAAAGATGCTCCATAAATCAATACAACTGAATCGCTCCAATGCATAAAGCTATTAATGTGCGTACCTTTCCCCGGGTTCCGCAACTCTCGCCATACGCAAATTAAATCTTAACAGCGCAGATTTCCAGCCAGCAGTTTTAAGTGGCGTTCCATAGAGTTACATTTGCACTGTGGTGACCCAAATCGGATGGGTCGAGCTCATGAATGTTTCGAACCAATATGTGTTTCGATTCGATTCTCTTGTATGCAAAACAAATGGTATGTTCATGCACCGTCGTAATCGGAAAGTCGTCTATCGAAAGATTCTTGATATGATAAAGTTGATGATTTATTGTAATGATAAAATTATTAGTCTTGTTTTAGGGATTTTGGGGATAAGTCTTAACGTTTGTGATGCGTGTTCCGAGTACGTTACCTGCCTCGTATCCATGGAAACGGAAAAACAATTGAAATTATTATTATTGTTATTATACCGTCGCGCCAGGTTTCTTATGGGGGAGACAACGAGCCGAATGACAAATATTCGAAATTAAGTCTAACGAAATATTTACAAATTTTAATGTGATCAAACAATTTCTTAACGTGAAAGACTATTTATTTTAATTTACTACGAAAGATGAAAACAAAGGAATTGCTCAAATAATTAGTATAATAAAGTAAGAACAGAAGCCAAGCAACATTGTAAGCCACAAAATTTTTGAAATAACGAAGACGTTTGCGATTGCTGTGGCAACGATTTTAATTGGTTTTCGCCGGTTTTTTCTCTTATTATTTTTCTTATTAAAACGTGTTTTTTCTAACAGTTGGTTATAACTGTCTTTGAATTGTGTGAAGTCTACCAGTCTTTACTGGGCCAGGTTGGAAGACTCGGGTTTTGACCTGTTTGAGAGGAAACCGTGTCCAGTAGTAGAAATATGTATATAAAGGTTGGTATTGATGACCATGTTTTTGTTTTTAAACCGATTAGGAAATAGATTTCAGGGTACATTTTTAAAAGTAACAATATTATAAAAACTAGATATTTTTATAACTGGTACATTAAATAAATTGATATTAAAGTTATACATCATTTGATAGAAATTAAAAAAAAATGAATTATACAAACATTAAATTTATATTTGTATATTAAAATAGTATTTATAAATGACTTCAAATGTCTATGCAAGTTTTGCAGAGAGCATAAAATTTGTATGTTGTAGAATTGGATGAAAAAGAATTTAAATTATGACAAATCTGTTATTGTCATAATTTAAATTCTTATTCATCCAATTATAGATGGCAGCGAAACGAATTATACGTGTATTAGAATAATGAATATAATGGCTGACATATTTAATTACGCATAGTTATTTTGATCATTAACGTGTAGAAAAATTAAATACTACATAAATTATATGAACATGCAAAAAAATTAACGTTAATTATTATCTATTTCGTAAAAAAATTAATTTTCTCGTAAGGTTCTCTTTTAAAGGTTGTCCTCTTTCATTCTCTAGTGTATTCGTTGTCAATAGTCTTATTTTCCTTATATATGTCCCGTCAATTGCTCGGAAAACTTAGTTCTTTTCAATCTTCTTACTCTGACCGTATTGACCGGTTGAATGACCTCAGCCCGCAGAGGTTGTGAGGGGAAATAAACAAAAGCTAAGTCTAGTTTCGATATTTTCGTCTGGAACTTTTGTTACATTTTAACGTCCTCGTTTTAGAGTACCCACTCGTCGACAAAATGTAATTTTATTGTTATTAATCATCTTCGCCCCGAAGGAGTGCGCAGAGGAGTGTAGTATACTAGCAGGAATTATGTTAAAGGTCATATCATAGAATAGGGAGCGAGTGTACTGCTATACACTGGGCATACATTCAGATGTCGTGCTACTACTGGAAATTTGTTTTTAGAAAACCTGAGTAACACTTTTTTGACGTGGAAATCGAACCCAGGACCTGTCGAATAGCAGATAAGCTTGCAACCACTCGATCAACGAGGAAGCGCTCCCTCTCTCCTGAGCATTATTACTCCCAATTGAATGTGGAGTCTGCTTTCCGTATCCTCTCTTTCCACCTCGCACGATTGGACACATCTTTCGCGAAAACTTTGTAGGCGGTCATCTCCTTCGCTATGGTATCTGCCCATTTCGTCTTCGGTCTTCCTCTTCTTCTGGACCCAGCAATGTTCAGATCCATAGCGACATTCCCAATGTACTCAGGAGACTTCCTCCTTCCCTATCCATACCATCTCAGCCGACCAGGGAGGCAGCTTCTTCATGTTATTCTGTGTCGTTTCTTCATTACCGAAGGTCGTCTGAAAGTGTTTCGCAGTGGTGTGTGTCAGTTCTTTCGCTCGGTATTTTATGCGAGGCAGCACTAACTTCAATTTGAAAAAAAAAATATTTTAATTCCTATTAAAATGAATGCGACGATTAAAAGTGGAATGAATGTCGTCATTACAGCAATGCACGTTAATTGTGGCGCGGGACAGGTGACGGCGTACCTACACGGCGAAGCTGTTCGAGCGGCTCGTGTTGAACCGACTGCATCCGTCACTTGTTTTAAGGGACGAGCAGTTCGGGTT
>DWDT01003220.1:0-12590 GCA_018245595.1 Microceris scylla | reverse complement strand
AATGCCAGAGGAGCATAGTACACTCCTCGTTTCACCAGTTACGTTTACATCCCATGGAATATGTAGTTGGTGAGCCTATTGCCAAATTTAAATATTCGTGGTTATTGATATTCATAAAGTAGTACAAAGTCGGCGAGATACATATAACTCTTTACGTAATTGAATCACCGCACCGTCCGCGCCATTGGCAATCTTGTTCGAACGGATTCTGGGAGTTCCCGTATCGGGATTTTTTAAATTGTAAATTGCGCTTCAGAAACGTATTGAATTTATGAAAGTGACGTTTTTTATGACGTAATAAAATATTTTTTCTTAATTTTTACTTTCGTTCTTTTATGAATTCTTTTTTCTTTTTTCCTTTCCTCCATTGTTTTCAAATTTACATATTATATAAAAAACAGAGATATCATTATTACATTAACTCTTGTTTCTATAAGTTGGTTTTTATCAGGAAGTTTTGGCATTTACTTGAGAATCCTATAGGTTTTCACAACTCTTGTATATAGCCAAAATCTTCCTAAAGGAGGCTATACACTTGTTGAATATCGATGCGCTATCGATGCACACGAGGACTGGAGCGGGCACTGGATTGGTGTAATTATAAAGGCCACCGCACACTCACCCCAGAGACCTGAACTCAGTCGCATGCATGTTAAACGTCACGCACGTAATGGAATTAATGAATATTCCTATTTTTCTATTTCACTCGCCCCTCACAACGTACGATTGTAATTGTACATTGCAACCATTCCTTATTTGTAGCTTTACTGTTCCTGATATAAAATGGCAATATTTGTCAGTGTGATGAGATGTAGTATGTGAGTTTTTTATTATAAATATATGTACAGTAATATATGAAAGTTATATTTATTATGCACAGATATGTTCTTCTAGAATATTTCTCAATAGCTACAACCATCTTTAATAATTTTTAATTTTAAAAAGTTTCACATTAAACGACGACGTACGCGAAATAACTGATAAGCTTTAATATTATTTACATAATTTATATAAATAAATGCGTCTATCTCTAAGAAACATCTTTGACTAAACATTGAATTAAATGATCACAGATGAAGTGGTATTTTATTCAGTTCTTGTAATATACAAACGAACACTTTTGTTTTAAAATAAATAAACGTAAATGTTCATTTAGCTGTTAATTCTATTATTAATCGGTACCCTATTACTTTATGAATAAAATTATAATTTTATTGAAGCCAGAATTCAAACGTACATACGTGATATATTATTTCCCAACGCTGCGAATAAAATATTAAAATGTTCCAGAACATTATTCATTTTTTTTTATTACAATCGCGTGCTCACCGAATATTATTATTATCATCGCCGTTTCACAATTCATAACGTTTGATTGCGTACCGTACATCATCGTGCTTTTATTGGCGTTAGAAAAAAGAAAAAAAACACCAATCGCCGACCACCGGCCATTGTCCCGTTCAAATAATCGTAAATTTCCAACGGACAAAATATAATAAATTGCCGATGAGATCTGCGCAAAATACTTCAGCAAAAATCTATTCGAAATTCGAAAATACGTCGCAACGCTCCAACCGTCGTTGTATTAGAACACAGAATGGCGCGAAAAATTGTATTCCGGCGCGCAAATTATACGTTAACACTGTCTATATTTGCACTTTGTACCCTTTGTTGTCGGCTTTTTTCGGTTGTTTCCGCGTAAAGGCTGATAGAACACGTTTTTCAAATCATTAAACAGTTTCGACCGGCGCGGTCGCGGTCGGCATCAAAAAGGAGAAGTATTTAAAAACAACAAAAAAAAACCAGCAGCAGCCAAAAAGAACGTAAAAAATCGCCGAGCTGCCAACGAGCCGAGGTGATCGTTGTTACGACACGATAATACTGTGCAGCGGTTGCGAGATTTTGATACTGTACATATAACTGTTATTTTATTCTAATACTTTCAGATGGTCACACGATCTACAACCATAACGTTACGCCTGTAATCCTCGAAAATATAGGCAGAGGAATGTAATACACTCCCATGTTTCAACAGTTACGTTTAGCTTCCACCGTGGAATAAGTGGTGAACTTATTACCATATACCAGGCGTTTTACCGGGCAGATCTTTACGTCTTTTTAAAAAAACAAATTAATATCTGAACATCTACACACTAGGCCATATGTTCCCATATACTAGGTAGGCGTCGAGATACCAGGTTAAAACTATGTAGAGTCTGTGCGTTGATAATTACTAGACGGCTGGTAAACTACGTATACATATCTCTTTACATTCAGAGACAGAACAAATATAAATCAAAACTTGGCAATGTTAATATAATTGTTAAGATCCAATAAAGAACATCATCAAACTTGCATGATTTGTAAATCTTCATATTGTTCGTCAAAGCGTATGGAAGCTCCAACACGCACATTGCCAGCGTGATAGATATTAACTGTTTGTTTTTAAAAATGAGCTGATTATACTGATGATCGTCATTTATATTGGTAACAAGTTAAAAGCAGTAATGCCTTTGAATTATTCATAGTCGTCGAACAAAACAATACGCTAAATTTTGCAAATGATCCAGTCACTTTCCAAATGCAATAACTATAAAAGAATTCATACATTTTGTTAGGGCGCAGACGTATGACAAAATATTATGTAGAAAATTCGCATAGTATTAAAACTCAAGTTCCGAATACAGTATCAAAACGTATGTCAAAACAATGTGTCAAATTTTGCAAAGGACCAAGACTCACGCTCCGAGTAGAGCGGTGTCCATCAGTTATTTCTCACGTGGCGCGTCAGCTATCGACACTCCACAGTTTGCCGCGTTCGCGCCGCCCCGCGAGCGAGCGGGTCGAACCGATATGTCGGTCAACTGATTTTTGACTCGATTTATCAATTTTTTTTTAATATTCATTTAATCTTATATTCAGCTGTCGTGTTGGTTGCGAAAATGAATGTTTATGAAGAAGTCCTGGTTTCGATTCCCGGATTACAAATTGTTATTGCGTTTTTCTAACTCAAAATTCTCAGTAGTAGCACAGAGTCTGGATTTGTAATTGTAATTGGACTTTGAATAGTAGGCTAATCCTCTATGTCATGGCTGGACGTGTGACATATCTAGTGAATCATGAGGGTATGCTGCACTCTTCTGTCTGCCCCTCTAGGCATAGGCATGATATTAAATTATGTTTTTTGAAAACGTTCTATCGTTGTACCTTTTTGCTAAGATTTTGACATTTGATCAAGATTTTTGTGGCTAGTTTGATTCGTTTTATAAACGTAGGCGCTTTTGTACAATATTTGAAAGGTTTAGAAAAAATAATACAATAGCGCATGGGCAGAAGGGATTGAGATGCGCCCCCACCCATAGGCTCATCTATTAAAAGGTGTGACGCCGCCGATTAGATGAGGCCCATGTGTCCAGCAGTGGACATCTAAAGGCTGACGGTGATGATGATGAATAGGATCACCTGCTATTCCATAGTGGGACATAACCGTAACTGGTAAAACATAGGAGTATACTACACTCCTCTGCCTACCTCTTCGGGGATTACAGGCGCGATTTTACTTTTTTTATTCTTTAATACTGAACATCATATGGCCGTGTGTAAAGTTGTCCCAAGACATTATTGTTATTCTTTAAAAGTGGACCCAAAAAGCTCTTGACCAATGCCGGCATCGCATTGGTAACTCTGATGTTGCACATGTCCCTAGGTGACTGTGACCACTTACCATCTGACGGCCGTTGGTGTTTGTCCAGCTGAATTGATAAAAAAACGTTGTAATCTCGATTTTATAGCGAGTTTTTGTCTTATAGTCCAACATCTCATCCCCCGAGGTGCTTTCTTTCAATATCAACCGGTTGGAGAATTTGAATAGCTCTTTTATGTTCTCCATGAATCGAATGTTGACTCTTCTCCGTTTTATTATCGCGTTCACCACCTACGTGTGAGGATGTCGAAAGTCATTTTTTTTCCCATTTACACGAGTTCAGAAATTGTGAGAATTAATTATACACTGCGAATGTTGATGGGCGTAGGTCCCATGAGAGACTAAGGCTCACCTATTTTGTCCAAATAGGTCGAGTAATGATTGAAGGGGGAATTAGAAGTTCCGAAACTGGCGTGCATGTATGAAGAGATTGATAAATATGGAAGAGGCACTGCAGATCTGCGAGGTAAAAGATATTTGCATCTCTGTTAACCCCACATGGAACCTGGCGTGAACATATGTTTGTATAATTAAAATACATACATATATATAAACATAATTTTAATAAGTATGTATAGGAATACACAAAAATACACCTGTATGTACAAATGTATATAAATAAATAACACTGAATATTTTTATTTACTTAGTCTTAATTCTTAACCTAAGGTTCACTTAAAACCTTATGGCATTCTCCACCAGTCAAACCAGGATGACAGAATCTCGCAGGATACATGAGTGATATATGAAATGTCTGATATTTATGTATAAACACTAAAAACAAATCTAATAAAGAGCCGGACCTAGATCGGGAACACGAAACTGGGTCGTTTGTGGCCATGATTTTGAAACGCAAAGAAATTCAAAAATTTCGCTCATACAACAACGTCACTCCTGTATTCACCCGAAGAGGTAGGCAGGGCAGTGTATGTAGTACGTACACTTTCATGTCTCACCTGTTGTGGTGCATCTATAGAATAGAGGCTTACACGAGCTACTGCTACTCGGAATTTCTAATTACAAAATTCGAGACATGAAATTAAATGAAATACTACCAAAGTGAATAATTCCAATGGCCCTCAAAACTGAACTAACTGAAGTTCTATCTGCTTTATAGTACAGATATATTTTTCTTCGGCAATAAACATTGAAGCAGACGGTTGAATGTGTCAGTCAAAGACAAATGTAATCCATAAATTGCTTTGTAACACGCCTATTAGCAGTCCAGTGATTAACGAACCTAAATGACAAGCCGGCTTAGAGGTTCGATTCCCACCTGGAATGAATATTTCTGCAACAAACACTAGAGCTTTTTCTGTATTTATATATCGAATTATTTACACATTAATTTAGTAACGTATGTTTATCTTTCGTTACCTATCTGGTTACCATAGTACGGATAAACATAATTCATTATGCCATGACCGTTTGTGGAAATGTTTAAAGATGTTGCGAGATTACTGAAACCCTCCAATCGAGTCTGCTGGTTTACAGCATTAAAGTGGCAACGGAAAGTTGCCATGTCCTAATCTCGCTCGCACTACTCTCCCAGCTGCACACCAGGCCGAGCGCGGCTACGTGAGCGCACATAAATTCGTCGGCAGCCACCGCCGCCGCCGCTCGGACGAAAGTTTCGCACCATTAATTCTTGCCTCGGCCCGCTGCATTTTTCCATCGTTTTGTCCGAAAGGTTCTCACCGAGCAACCGAAACGAATCGCTTTTCTATATGCAAAATAGTCGGTGACCCCCATCCCGCAAAGACTCGCCCGGTGTCCGTTCCACCGTTATAAAAGGATCATCCATACTTTCAATTGAATAATATATTGAGGGTTTTTCTTTTTCTTTCTTTTTTAATGTTTATCGGACGACGGATTTCGGTTCCATTAAGCGGGTTTTTTTTGTTTGTTTGCTTTTTTTTCGTCAAATTTTATGTGACGGAAGATATTGTTCTTCTTGTTCGGAGGGGTTCCTGTATTGTTTCGCGTTTGGCAAGGGGCCGGTTAGTGGATGAATATGCTAATTGGATGTAACTCGGCTTCGATTTAAATGGGTTAGGTCTTGAGAATCGTTTACTATATCGCTCGTTTGTCGATGTTCTCTCGGAATGTCCTCAAAAATAGGAGTCGGTAATAAAGTTTTGGTTCTTAATAAAGTGCCTATGTCAGAATGATATTTTTGTACACCTAAACCCTTTTACAAGAACGCATAAGTTCATAAACTCATACACAACTTGGTCTCATCCCAGAGGTCTGGAGTGTGTCGTGTGCCTATGTCCTCAAGTAACATCGCCTTTATTTAAACTAAAATATTGTAGATAATATACTGAAACATTTTGGTTCAATGGTTAAAAGGTAAGAATAACAATCGGTTAGAACCGCATGAAATTGGTTCCAATATTTTTTATTATTTGGTGAAGAAAAGGAATCATAAATCAAATACTCAAAATATGAATTGATTTTTTTTAAATATGGGAGTGTACTACACTCCTCTGCCTACCCCTTCGGGGATTACAGGCGTGATGTTACGTTACGTTTGAATTGATTTTTTTAAAATATAAATGTCGATGTGTCAGATGGAGGTTCACCTCTTTCTCTATTCATGCATATGTCGGTATTGTTGTTATGTATTGTTACTACTATAACTAATTAGAGTATGTCTTCATCAAGCAAACGACCTGTATAGACTTATAATGATCACAATAATGATAATAAAATAATAATAATGATGATAATGATGATGAAGTAACATTGCACACTGAAATTTATTTTTATATCCAAAGCACCATTTCTTCAACTGTCAAGTACATCAATCATAAATAAGCATTAGGGCGAACGACGTCGAATTCAATAAAGCACTTTGGATCTGCGTCGAACGATCGCGGATTGCCACAATCAATCCTCATTTGCGGGAGGGCAGCAAAAAAAAAACAAGCGAGGCCATTTTTAATAGTCGAAGAAAGAAAAGGAAAGAAGAAGGACGCTCGCCAGTCAGCCGCAGACAAATCGAGTATAATTAATGGCAACGTGCGTGAGCCGGCGACGACAATAAAGTAAAGGGACGAAACAAAACATCGCGCGGGCTTCGATGTCGAACGAAAGAATTTATCATCGAGACGGCAACTGCGGTCGGTGCGACCGCGGCCACCAATGTCCATTTGGATAATGCCCGACGCGATTAAAAATATAAAAATACCCCCACCACCACCCGGGGGAGGGTGGGGTGGATTTGACGGAGGACACCGCGTTGAGGACACAAAAGGATTATAAATGAGAAGGAATTTTAGATAATATTTGTACGTTGGATGTGGATTGTAATGTTGGTAGAGATCGGACGGCTCGGGTGGCGTCTCCCCCTCGGGGGCGCTCTCCTTCCGATCCTTGCCTAATGAGTGTTTGTATCAATTTGTTAGTATTGTATTTGAATATTTTTGTATGTTCGTTACGATTTTAATCCCTTGCGGTCTCGCCGCGGTTAGGATCGATGTTTTCCGTTTAATACATCTCGCTTCGCTTTGTTTTATTTATTTTTTTCAATTTCATATTTCCTCGGACCCCCGCTTGATCGCCGGCCGGTGTTGATTAAAGGTCGGAGCTTTGCGGATATCTAGATCGGTCTGTCGTTTTGCACGTTTTAGTCTTTTTCTCAAAAGACCGCTCACTGATAATCATTGGTTTATTAGAAAGGGTCGAGAAAGGGGTCGGCTAGGAGATTTTTAATAAACGTTCCTTTGCAACTGATAAAGGAAATAATACTCAATGTGCCCATCTTTTCTAGCAAAGCGGACTTTTTAAGAAAACAAAATACTCGTTTCACCACGATTGTGCATACATAAATGCATACAAACGAATGTAAATACATATATTATTATGGTGAGTATGTGTTATTTTGTGTAATTAAAAAATGGCAATGAACACAGCGAATTCAAAACATCTTCAAAATACTCGTCGCGTAAAAGATCAACAAAAATATTCAAAGAACTATAATTACAAATGAAAAGAACAAATAAAACTTACGCTGTACAAAAATCTCTAAAGACAAAATGTGTGTATGGCACTTGTTAGAAAAAGTACCTACGTAAGTGTTGTGGTCGAATACATATTACTTGCCTATTATGAAACAAACTAGGATTTCGCATTTCCTCCTTAATATTCTCGGTGGCCGAATATTTAGCACGTGTAAAATATTTAAAATGGCTGGTTTTTGATATTACTTTTAAAAGTAATACGAACGTACCTATGTTATATAAATACGTGTGGACAACTAGAAAACTGCGCGCTCGCCCGGCGCCGTATCGCGCCAACGGGTAAGATAAGCTTGGAAAAATAGAATTCATCTTTGTAATTAATACATTAAATTTATCTTTTTGTTTTGTTTTTCGTTTCGTGGCGTCTTTTTTTTTGAAAAACGTAGCCTGAATCCGAATGAGCGCGAGTGAAGAATAACAGCGACACAGCTCCGGCGACGTGTTTTCAATTCATTATCTCGAAAACAAAAATTTCATTAGCCCAGAGATTTCCTTTTTAAATTTAATTATTCATATTTAAATTAAACAAAATATAATAGAGGTCCGCGCGGCGGAGTAAAAAAGCGGCTTTATCGTATCATATTTTATTAACCGAATTTATAATTCTACGGCGATTCAGGCGAGGGGAGTGGGGGGTCGGATCACCCCGAAATATTTATGAATGCCGAGCAGAAAAATCCACAATAATATTTCAGGGGTGGATGTCCGTCCGTCGGTCTTTACTTGCCCTCTCTGATCTATTTAAAAAAGAGGCCCGGAAGGACAAAGGGCTGCGCTCGTAAAAAAAACTGGACGCGCGTAGAGGTTGACCGCCGGCCGCCGCGGCATTGTCCGATTCTTATTTTTTACCGAATCGGAACCTTTGCGCCGCTTTTTATCGGTTTTTGTTCCGGAGACACCGGCGGCCCCCTATTTGTAAAGCGTTTGTTCTAATGCGCGCGGTTGTAATTCTATTTTTTGGGGGTTAGGTGGGAAAAAGTGGTTCGCTCCCTTTTGGTATGCAAAAATCCGGTGATTTATATAGGTGGCGCTGCGGTCGCCGTGGGTTTTTCTTCGATGCCCTTTATGCGGTCTGCGGGTAACTAATTACGCCGTCTCGCTTGACGTACGCGCGCCTGTTATCTTTTTAACGGGATTCAAAGGAATTATATGTACGTACATGTGTGCCGGTGACGTTTACTTAATACATTTGCTTTGAGAACTTATTTTTTGAAGTAATTAGTTCCATGTGTAAGTGTACATTTTTATCATCTCGCATTAGATCAGTTACGTTATCCAAAACCATATGAAAAAAAACCTAACAGGTTCACGTGTAACGCTAATTTACATAATTATGCAACATCCTTTCTCAAACCTCGGAAGTGTTACGACTATTATAGGACACTTGGAAATCTTACGTCTATAATGTCTGTTGATATTTTTAATTACTGTTACCTGTATTATACCCTCAAATTAACTAAACAATCATATGATTCTGTGACTTATTTTTCAATACATCAATAACTTATTATTTATACCATAAAGAAAAATAATACAACGATTATTATAAACAAAGCACAAATCACGGGAGACATTTAGAGACGAACGTCCCCCCACGCTACCCTCCACCTTACTTCCCACCCTCGACGGTCAGCAAGGATCCAGCGTACGAACGGGGCAGGTGGTTTTTAAACAGCGGCCATTATCGGCGGGGAAAAAAAGGATTCATTCATTATGTGTGATAAATACCGGGGCAAGGATACCTCCGCCGCTAACTTCAGCGGCTGATGATAATGTGGTCGACTTAACCGCGCGGTAGGATTATTTGTTGGGCTGTTTTTTTTTTTTGCATTTTTCATTTTTTTTTTCATATACCAATCCCGCTAGAGCCTAATTTTTTGTCGCTGGTACCGACTTGCAAACCTTGTGCTGCGACTGCTGCAATAACAGATGCAAAGCTTAATATTGTATGTAGGTATTAGTAGGTAGTATTATTCAAATAATAAAAGAATAAGAATCTTGATAAAAAAATATGACATAAGGGAATTTAATATCCCAAATTTAAGATTCAAACTTAACGTGTCATATCATTTATAAAAGAAAGAAACATGATTTGTTTGTGTATACATAGTTTATTTTGTTTTAAAAAGGCAATATTCATATAATTTTTACATGCTCAATGTACATTAATAGTCATATGTTGGTAACGTGATAGCTGAGCCGGTTATTTATATGATTGACACAACCGATTTTTTGGATCTGCTCGTAAGATCATCCATTAATGAATCTACGAGTATGTAGTAGTAGTAAATGGCTTGATGAATGTATTTTGTAATATATGAATGTATTTAGTTATATATGAATGTATTTGGTTATATATGAATGTATTTAGTTATGACTTGATGAAGTTATATACATACAATTGTATTTAGTTATGACTTGGGGAAGTTATATATGTACTTATGAATGTATGTATTTATGTAGTTATAAATCACTTGATGAAGTTGTACATAACGTATGCATGTTATGTTATATGCTGTTTGGTTATAGTGGGCAAAGCATTTGCCAATTCTACCATAAACGGCTCTATGTGCGTTAGTCCAGAATATTAATATAAATCGTTCCTCGAAATTAATGACGAAGTAGTTACAGATAACAGTGTAACAGTCTAATACAGGTCAGTGGCTGCATACTACTGGAATATATAACGCTTCCATACACTGGTAGTCTTCCTTTTTAGACGATTTCAATCCACTTTGAAAAGAGAAGACGGGTAAAATTTTCATTTATGTCATAAAGTAAAAATTATGGACGTAAAATTGTTGGTAGTGATTTTTTGTCTTTTCCATTCCAGGAGCTGTTGCCTGGACGAGCGGTTTCTATACTCTCTCGGTGAAATCCGTCGCGTGATCTGGCATCCGACGTCCTTCTCGCATCTGCTAGTGCTTGTGTCTGATAATACACTCAGGTGAGAACGATATATCACCATATTTTGCTGCTTATCAATATTAAAACCCCACAAAAACGCAGTCTTCTTCATCATCACCCTGTCTTGGACTGATGCTGGACATTAGCCTCTCCGTTAATACGGGGGTTTTTACTCGTAATGTCCATGATTGGTAAGCTGGTTGAAGGATCCCACAGCACAGCGTCTTGCACCGCCTACACTGCTGGCCCAGTGGCACAGGATATTTAGCTGTGTCTACTTAGGCTGCGCAATACCACAAACAGACGGTTTTCAGAGTCTGTTGTTTAGAACAGTAACCTAGAGAAAGACCTGTTCTCATATTTAAGGATTTAAAATCATCTTCCAGTAGTTACACTACGCTGACACATCAATTCAATCCATTTTGAAACACTACAATAATGCACTAATATTTGTTGATATCAATTAAAAACTTCTACAATATCATGAGCATCATCATTATCACCAGCTAACATCAAACAAATGCTGCACATATGTAGATATATAGGTCTTTACCAAAGTTTGCTAGTAAGTCAAACTCTCTTATTTCCTAGTTCAAATAAAGCTCTCTTAATTCCTAGTTTCTTTACCTTTCTGAGTTTTCCTTTCTCATCATCCTCGATTGTTTATTGGAGAATTTTCTCATTATGGCGGCACTGTGCTACAACTCAGCCACATTCTTTAAGTCTGAGCACACGGTTCTTGTAACAGAGTGTAGATTCACTAATATGTACTTTAAATCACTTTAACTTTTGTCATTCCAGACTATACAATATAGGTCTCAAGTCCGGTCCGAAGCTGGTCAAAACCTTCCCGATCGGTCGCAAGCCACTGGGGAACCTAGGCTGGACTCTGCAGGATGGAGCGGGTGATGCAGCTGTGGACATCACGACGGTGCCGGGCTCAGACTCATTGCTTATCCTCAACGGCGAGGGAGACGTGTACCTGATGAATTGGGAACTGGAAGGAAACAAGTATGTCGAAGTTAGGCTAAAATTTCTACAATATTTTGGTGTAGTAAAACTTCAAAATATTATCATCAGCCCTTGGAAAGTGTCGTGCTAATGAAGTAATTGGGAGGTTTAATTCTTAAAGAAATTTGAACTAAAATATGTTCCCGTGCTTTGAGTATCAGTTCCACAAGCAATCTTATCTATTTCAAAACTTTTTTAACGTCATTTACGATTACGGGAAATAATAATATGATAATACTCTAGTTTCGATACTACCCTCAAATTGGGATCTTCAATTTTTTAATAACGACTTCTTCATATTTTTCTTACATATTGTTCTGCGATATCATTCTATGTTTTGTTAATCACTTTCCAATAATATAATATTACTCTTAATTTCAATACTACCCGCAGTTCTATTTTTTCTTATTAAATTTTTGAATAACTGCTTTTTCCTACTTTTTCACGTTATATTGTCTTACATAGATATTTTCACACCAAATCCTTTACGGAATGTGCAGAGAGCTCGGAGTGCGAAATAACTCGATCCTTGCAAACCTACCGTACTTTTTCAATACTTATCCATCTCTTTATCCGTTCTATCTTAACTCGTGTTGAAATTCCCCGTTGGCTCTCTCAGTGTTCCACAGCCGAAGCTCTCCGGTCCCCTGGCGATGTACCCGCCGGCTGACGACAACTACGGCTCGGAGTCGTGCTCCATAGCGGCGCTGGGCGGCATCGACGTGCCGGTGCTGGTCGTCATAGCCACCTGCTCGGCGGCGCTGTACCACTGCTTGCTGCTGCCGACTGTCAGTTGTTTTTATTATTATTGTATCTATATCCTCACCCCAAGTGCAGGGTAAGCAGAGTGTATGAATGCCAAATATAATGAAAGTAAAATTTGCTTTTTTTGTCCTTCTTAGTTTTTAATAATAGATACAGGATGATGTTCCACCACTTTCAAG
>DWDT01003219.1:0-12591 GCA_018245595.1 Microceris scylla | reverse complement strand
ATCGAAACTCCGAGCCACTACCAGAAATTTCTAGCAAAAAATCTAAGTTAGAAAATCTAAATCAGAAAATCCAAAAGAACCCGACCCAGAAATTGAACACCGTAACTCTCGATAAGCAGTCGCACTTCACAACCACTCAGCCAACAGTCACAGTTTATTGTACATGCTCTAATTAATTTCTCTTCATATGACTATGTGTAATTAATCCAAAAATAGTATTACAATTATTCCTTGTTGGAACTCGCTGAAATCCTCAGCAACCTCCAATCACTCGATTGTTATTCAAGGCTTAACTTTATAACTTCAACATTTATAATCACGTCTCTATGTACTCGGAATAATAAAACCGCAAATTAACATGTGACAGTATGAGATAAGATGAACTTCACGAAACATTTTCGGGTCTTACATTTTTCTACCAAATCACCCAGTTGTTACAATTATACTGCAATGTCATTTAGTACGCATAACAAGGTCATGTTATTGAAGACTGTTATTTCATTATAATGAAAGTGTATTACTTTAACACGGTGTCATATTTTCCTATTAAAAATTAAGTTACGCAATTGAACTTCAAATCTTAGAATTCTCCATCGAATTCTCAAAAGCGGGTGGAAAATCAACGATGCAGACTGCAGTCGCCAACAACGGAACGATTAAAGAGTTGGTGATGATGATGATGAATTGCATATTAGTTACTTTAGTTACATGAACAATGATATATACCTTAGTCCCGATATTTCCCAATTGCACTTCGGGTGGCAGGGTGATATGTGGTCGAAAGGTAGGTGGCGTAATGACTGTGGGTTTCTTCTTCTCTTGCTGGGTTAGCACTGGGCTCTTGGGCACTGGTGGGGCGGAAGACCGCCATACGGTAGGCTGTGACGTGATGAGCCACGGTGGCGACGGTCGGTTTGTTGTGCTCGTTGTTGACGCTGAGAAAATAATATATAAATGACAGTTACAGTAATTTTTTGTATGGAATAGGACGCCGGATATGGAAGGATATATAAGTAACATCACGCCTGTAATTAAGGAAGTGGTAGACAGAGGCAAATCATTTAAAATATTGTAACATATAAAAGTTATGTACATAAATATTCAGAGATGATGCAATTTATAAGGCAGGCAATAAAAAAAAAGCATGAAACAATCAGTTTAATAAGTAATATCAAATAAAGTAATATCAAATCAGTAATATCAAAAAAAGCATGAAACAATCAGTTTAATAAGTACAAACGGCTAAATATTCATGTTGTTACATACATATGCATATTGCAGAAGTGTTCAATGAAAATAATGTAAGCCCGAACATTAGTATTCAAGGCTCACCACACGGAAGATCTAGAAACGCGATTAGAATACGAATGCTTGTTCCCGAGATCACTCCACGGATATATATTTTTTTCAAATAATCCAAAAAAAATGTTAAGATTAAGTGTTAAGTCTATAATTATATACATTAAAATAAGTACGTTGAAAGTATGTATTTAAGTTTTACAGATCGATAAAATCATGGAAATAAATATATTCAATTTTTTTTGTAAATATGAACCTTAAACCAATATCGTATATTCCCTATAAAGAGTTCTTCAACGATAATTTTATGGACGAATTTAGTTACAATTAAATATTTTGAATTTATTTTATTCCATGTAATATTTTTGGTAATTGAATTATTTCTGTCTACCCCGTAAAATACCTGGAGTGGTGTTATAATAAAATTATACGTTACAATACGTCCAAAAGTAATTAATATAATGTCAGTCTTACCTGGGACACATTGATAATGCGCTTCAAGATATTTTAATGTATTCGGACAAGGATCTCCGAACATGCTAGTGCTGGCGAGTATACTGCAATTCTGGTGCATACTGCATCTGTGAACAGACAGTCGGCGTGTTTAGCTCATCATCTTTTTCAAGTTAGGAGATATGTAATAGAGTTGGTAGCAGTCTCAAGGCTGCCACTGCAAATGAACATATGCAAATCAGATATATTGCGCAATAGGATTATTACTGTCAGTCAACTTCGATAGCAGCAAAGCATCTTCATAAAGTTCAAGCATGTGAATGGCAATATAACTTAATCTTTACTAGCTAACATGACGGTCATTTTATCTTAAATAAGCTATTAGTTATGTCCAAGGACTATTAATACCCGATACATTGTTATAGAATCTAGTGAGTCGGCAAACAACCTGCTCTCAAATAATGTATTTATGTGTTCATACTGGGAAGGACCAAAATGGAACCCATAATGTACGAGTATGTGCATGTGTTTGCTTCCACGAGAAAACTTGCTGTTTAGCAGCTAAACTAAAAGTGACGGTGGTATTATCATAATTCAAGACAAAGGCAGAAAATCCTAGACAAAGGTGTGCTTTTGGAATGACTATGTTAGCGTGGTATTTTACTAGTTCGATACGTACGTTAAAATGGCCACACATTTTCTAGTGCTCTCTCAGATTTTCAAACCTCAAAGCTGAAAAGTAAATCTGATCGGATACTGCAACGGACGTTCGACACTCGGTTATTGGATCTGCGATTCTGCCGCCGAATGAGATATATCTGATCGGACTATCGGACGACCTCTGCAATGTTTATTGTTACTAAAAGTAGGGTAAATTTTCATATGTATATTCCGTTCATATAATTTCAGTATTGATGTTACAGTCGTAATATCAGTTGCTGAATACTCGCAATGTATATTAAAGATACATAATGCAGACGTTTTTGCTACATGTATTAAAAAATACAGGAAAATAACGATTAATTTATTTTCAGATGGAGGGCGGTATTTCGGGAAATTGTACGCATTGATCAAGTTCGGGTCTCGAAAATTAAATATTCTTCACGCCCCAGTTTATTGTGTTAGCTCACGAGATTGCTCGTAAAAACTGCGATTCTCACATAAACAGGCTTTAAATTCAATTGTCCCTCGTATAGTTCGGGATTAAATTATTATTGCCTTTTTTTCTTATCCGGGAATTTATGAACATTTTTATGATACTTGAGTTGTATTAATAGAACAAAGCGACATGTAAATTCTTGGCGATGGACGTTCGTACTGGATGGTTCACAGAAACAAACTGGATATTTTAACGTTTGTACTGGATAGTTCACAGAAACAAACTGGATAGTTTAAAGTTCGTACTGGATAGTTTAAAAATAGAACTCCCGGTTTGAGGCCGAAAGTTCAGCTTAAAATTAACTCTAAATAACCCACACAAACATATAATGAACCGACAATGCTGAATAGCGTTCTAAATTCAATTATCCTCATTCCAAAACACACGTCACGAGCCCGTTGACCGTTAAACCAAACTTTCCAATTACGTTACATTTTAACAAATTAAAACCACACGATAGAATTAAACCTCAAATATTACGTGAAATTGCACAACTTATTAAGCTTCATACACACTATGCGTTCTTGTGTGCCTAAACGTGTATGAAATAATAAAAAAACGCAAGTTTGATATCAAATAATATAACTGAAGTTAATTATTTAAAGCTTAATTTATAATGTTCGTTATAACTACATGGATTCATTAGTAACAAAATAAAGTCTATATTTATTACTATAGATAAAATTTAATATGAGTTGGTATGTATATACACATGTTTTTAAAGATTTATATATCACTAGGTGTAACAGTATAGTTATATAATTAATCTTTTAGTGTATATAGGTACGAATATCTAAACCTAGTTTCAAGTAAACTAAGATCCATGTCCATGACTAGAATTATTAAGGAGTTAATCGTGATGATCAATTTCAATTGGATGCTCTTGTACTGGACTGACAGCGGTAATGTTTAGCGAATAGATATCTTTACGTCCTCTAATATTGTAATTTCAATAATCTCACACCAACACACATCTACACCACTATACACACACGCACACACACCACTATGTACACACACAGCACAACACAATCCTGACAGTCACAGCGAACATACATATTTTGCTCGTGAAATTCGAAATTACAGTTCGAAGAGCTATCGGATTTGGGCGAGGTATTTGCCTAATTTAATGTAAATATACTGAGTAGGTGTGTTCAATTAAATCCGAAACACAATCAGCTTGTGTATCATCGGATTGGAGACAAAGGCGTAAAGGATTGAGATGTTAATTCAAATGTGATTTGGTTTAATTAAATGTGTGTTGCCCCACATTGCGTATTCTCGTACTTGATACGGATTTTGGATGTGATACTGTATTGACTGTCGACCAGCGTTCTATTTCTGGGTACCGAGTGAGGCTCTACTTCATTCATAAACCGCAAATTATTTTGATCTAATTTTATTTAATTTTTTGTTAGTTACGAAAAAATTACTATCAGTTATTCATTACTGGCATGGCTTTAGAAAGAGATGGTGGAAGCGTGGTCTTGGCTGATTTTTGAAATTATTTCTTACGCAACCACTAACTACAGTTACCCTGATAAAATCATTCCTCAAAAGTAATTATCTAGAATTGTAAGAATTGGCGGTAGGCGACTGAAATTTGGTTTTTCTAAAGCCGTTTAATATATGTTAGGTTCTTAATCGTTTCTATACCATAGGCATTATCAATTATGGGAAATGATTCATTTAGTGACATGTTTAATGTACTCATTGTATATTTACTAACCTGCTATGTAGAACCCGTAGACTCTTGGTGGACATACAATTGACACTCCAATCCGTGTTGCCATGATCATTACAGATGGTGATGGAGAATCTTCCGTAATTGGCTCTGATGAGGTGGATCACGGAGCCTTCTCCGCAGCCGATCTTGAGAGTCTTGCCTTCGCACGCGTACGCCGTCTCGTATCTTGGTTCTGAAAGAGAAAATGTATTATTAGAAAAAATATATTGAATTATGAATACTGTCAGCCCTAAAATTTTAAGACATAACGAATTATTGCTATAAGATAACAAAAACCTCTATTATGTATTTGGTTTCTAACATCAAATCAATTTTAATCGCCACTCGATGTCAGTTAAAGGATCTTTTGTTATCGCCATCGGTGGGGAATTTTGAAATGTGACCTAAATTTTGAATTCTTTTAATGATAATTTTTCAATTGTGACAAGATAAACTGATCACGGTTAAAGGTGTGTGGCAAAATTAATTTTAAATCAGTGAATGTTCCGATTTTCTTTCCTATAGCAGCTAGTTATAAGCTGCATCAATGCAGCCAAGAAGACCCTCATCTTGATTTCTTTTGAAAAGTTAAGTGAAGAATAGTTAAAATTATTTGTCCAAAAAAGTGTGAAAGAATCGAAATAAATCCTATCTAACATTCCTAATTATGTTTCATTGTTTATGTTACATGGAGTTCAGAAGATTAATATTTGGGGCTAGAAATCGCGAAATTACTCTATGGTTGCGAGTCATTCTTTCACTTCAAGCCTTTTGTGCCCACAAAGCTGAAAAGCGGCGTTCACCCAGAACACACCGTCCACAATAAATCCAATTAAACGCCCCCGATATTGTTCATCGAATCGTTTCGCCCAGAAACAATTGGCCCATTCAGCACCGAACGATCAATGGACGACAAAACGAAAAACTGTCGACTCAACGTTTCATAATCAATTTCTGGACTATTCATCAGTCAGAAAACAAACGCAAGAATATTTTTCAAACCTTTGGATAGTAAGTTACGTACATTGAACGTTGTTGGCAAAAGTTGAGCTCAATATGCAGGCGAGATAGGATCTAAAGTGCAATGGATGACTATGAAAGAAGATTTATCGTTGTAACTTCATGGATAGAATAAAGGGTGTTAGGTGTGCATATTCTTAGGATCGGGTAATAAATCTGGGCAAATTAATGGCGGCACCGACAGATCGTTTAGCGCATTTTTGCTACGTCATACAACGAAATGAGGGCTACAGTATATAATGTACTAGAGAGGGTCTTTAGATAGGGTTGTTTGTTGCGTATTGGAATGAGAAACATCGATTGCTTATTATTTTTTCAAGCAAATTTATAAGCTTTGCGGTGTGATTAATCCTTAATAGGTTTTCGCTATTGTTTTATAGTTTTTCCCCTTTATTTCTCTATATTACCACGAAGAGTTCATCGTCAGCGAACTATAAAGAGCATTGACACAACAACATAGCATTTAAAAATAAATATACGACCGAAAACCATATTTTCAGCAGCGCCGCAATAGTCATAAAAATACCAGAGCAATTAATCAAAACTTCAAGAGCGATTTAATGTCGCTACAGATTACCAGATTACCGATAAGCTTCTCGGGCTTGCGATAAATTATATTTACCTTTAAAAACATTGGTTTAACGCGTGTTTTACGAAATTCCCATCGTAAATAATTTAAGCTGGGGTGTTAGTGTCAACGGATAAATATCTAACCAAACTTCGAATATCACAAACAATGCCTTACACAATAACCGAACACAGCTAAACCTGTTGTAACCTCATCGAAACTAACAGACCATAACACACGTCTACCACACAAATGTTTATTAGAATCGAACTTGAAATCTACCTCATTATAGTAAATGCCTACGAAGTACTATAAGACTGATCTTTGAAATCTAAATAGATACAGGATAGATATGCATAGAAAAATTATTTTCAGTTCCTACATACATAGGTATGTACCTATATCCGGCTAAGTGACAGATTAAAAACTTTCCTTTATGCCAAACAATGTATAATATAGCCCGCTTACTGCCAGGATAGGTATTAATGGATAACCTTGAACTTCAGAATACACTTTACGCGATCAATTTTAGTTGATACCACTGGAGAAAAGTCCCCAATACTTGTTGAAGACCCTTTTATAAACTTTGGATAAAAGAGTTAACCAATAACTTGCATCTTTATCAAAGCAATTTGGAATAACAATGGAAAGCGTAATAAATATTCCTGTATCCAACAATAAGACGTAAGTAGATCTGGTGACGTACATTGTTTCTCATGTCAACACCTGAACCATCTTTAACATCCTTTAATTTTCTCACTGCCGTGCTGACGACGTGACGAAATTAAAAACGAAAAATAAAATCAAATTAAAATGCCTAAAACGAAGTCTTCAAATATCAATCTAAAAGAACATTAGTGATGACGAGCCAATGCATATTTTATCGATACGAATCCGACATCTGTTTGATATAAAATTAATTATCGATAGTAACTAATTGCTATAATTAAGAGACGTCGATGTAAATTCCCTGCTTCTGTCATTTACGTATAAATTGGATTGAAATTGTACACCGGCACGGATCGATCGGTAGTTATAACGATCAAACGTGTTTAGATATGGATGTGGGGTTTTAATTAAAGGGAAATATTAAATAACGATAATTTAAAATAGCGTTGTGTGCAATATGTTTTACAACTGCTATATTTGTAACGATACATTTTAATTTTCGAAACTGATGTGTGAACGCTAGCGTTTCAGAATATGAACTTGGCCTATTTCATTCTGGTATGCGAGGCGCGTCGTATTATTGTCTGAGAGATATAATCATAGCAAACGTAAAACTGCTGTTCTGGCATAGCCTATGGAAATGTTTACAGGTTTGGATGGTGCAGTACTTAGGTGTATCAGAAATTATTAGATGTAATGAAGCGCAGAATTATTTTTTACTTACAATAGAAAGATATATAACAAATCAAGGAATTCAAGTTAGTAAGCAACATGACGTGGCCAATCGTTTATTACATGTTACATAAAAACGTGTATGTGTCTTTATGTAAATTACTTCTAAATGTTAACAATATAGGACAGCTAAAAATAGTTCAACTTCTAAATTGAATTCTTCTTGTTTAAAGAAAAAAATTCAATGCTGTTCAATACAACTCTCTATATCAACTCAAGTTTCTACACACTCTCAAGAAAGTGCTTAGTGATTTTTTATTTTATCGACAATCTTTTACAACACTATACGGCACAATCACGCGAAACTGCACTTTGTATCGATATTAAAGCGAATCGATACGCGAAAAACTATTTTAAATCATTCCAGAATAGCACACCGTATCGCAGGATCTTTAACCAAGCCCCAACCCCTTGCCCTGGGGGTGGTGAATAATAAAAATGATTTATTGGTTATGTCCAGTGCTACTTGTTATAGGGGTCGAAAACAATTTACAAGGTGCTTTAGAAAGGATAAGGTAATTATTTTGGAAACGAAGGAGTTTATAGGGTTTGTTACTGGTTGGAACACGATAAGGGGATTTCTGTAAATCGAAGGAATATATTTGGAACAATACGTCTTTGCTTTTAACAGTAATTCTTTAGATTTCGTCATGGTTATATTTTAGAAATTAAAATACACCTGAAAAATATCTGAATTTATATAAATTTAACAGATAGACTATTTTCGCTATATTTAAAATAATTATATTTTTAATACAATGCATAAGGAAGGAAGTGCATTTAGGAAGTCATATTGAGATATTGTATCCTACCGAAATTTATAGGTACTTATGTTTATGATGTATAGTGATTACTAAACATCGGGAAATTCTGTTTAATCGCACACTTATTTGCTATTTCTGTACAAATAAAATGAAATTCTGTATTGAACTGCCAAAACACGAAATATAAAATTTTTTCGTTGTTTTACATATAATTTTATGATAAGTTGGAAGTGTTGATGTGTTCAAAATAATACCAACATTAAAAGGAAATAAGAACGCTGAATGCCAAAACTGCCATTTTAAACATTTCTTCGAAGCTTTATTTCTACTCAAGCGAAAGCTTTTCAAGATGGCGGCGCTCTGAAATGAAAATCTCCTGTCATGTCGAAAAATAAAAATATATTTCCTCACCTCTGGCAAATATTTTTATATTTTCACTTGCATATACGAAAATGCTTTTTCCTTTTATTTCCAGGTCCAGCAGGATTCCAGACTTAATTTACTTGAAACCTAGGTGCTTTTCTGCGGTCGTGCAAATAACAGACCGTACGATACCTGTCGCTCTTGTTTTCGAAAATGTTTCTCTGTATATTTATTTTATCGATTTTATAAAAAATTCAGTTTTCTAACATATTTTCACTTTTTTCATTTATAGTTTACAACCGACTGCAGGGCATAATATGCTAAATAAATATTCCCGGTACAAATATTGCAAACTGAAGAACCAAGTATGTGTATATGTATATAATAAATAATAATGGTTAACAATAGCTTTTTAGAAATAAATAAAAATATAAATATATAATAATGATGTATACAACAAACATGTTGCCAGTTCAAATGCCCTTCATTATCCTCAAACAGAAGCACTTACTCGCAAATGTTAAGCAGTAATTACATTCGTATTTTACTAAGCAATTCCTTTTCAAATGCTGTAACTACCCTACATTTCTCAAATTAAATTACCAATTTGCTTGAACACGTAGCACGTACCTTGCACCGCTGTTATAAAGTCGAATTTCGCACGCTCTGACCGTGAAAGGTAATAAGCCCGTATCATGGAACCTCGTTAGCGAATACATGTGACTGTCATTTGATATCCGGACACCGAGCTGCGCGGATGTGTTCCGCAGGTTGCTATTTGAAATTAAACGCTATTCATATGATATACGGTTGAATTTCATTTGTCTCGGGTAACAGAAGCAAATGCAACAATGCGGGTTTTGGTGATTTAATTTTGTGTGCCATTAATCGACGTCGACGGTGGCCTACGGGATTAGACCGACCTTTATTATCAGAATTTTACGGTATCATTCAAGCGGCTTTGTGTTTTCGAATATACAATTTATAACAAAAATGGCGAAGGCATTTATGAATCTGTTTACGAAGGGACCAAAAAGGGAGATTGTAATAAAGAACGCTAAGGTATTTCACGTAATCTGATGATTTGTTATAAGATGGATACGAAGACAAAGTTATTTGATATACCATTTTAACAGGAACAGAATTTTCTACCGTACGAGTATATCATGCGTGTAGTCCGTGAAGGCGTAGGCACAGAAGTCTAATACACACCTACGTTTCATTAGTTAGGTTTACATCCCACTATGGATAACTTGGTTAGCCTATTGCCATTCACCGGAAAAATTCAGATTCCGAGCCAGTACTAGAAATTTCTAGAAGATCTAAGTCAGAAGGACCGCCCGATCAGCAATCGCGCTTTATAAACACTTGATCAACGGTGCAGTCTAAGTATATACCAGACATTCGTTAAAGTCGATTTTTACTCAAAATAAAAACAACGAAATCCTGTCGCCACTACCACTTTTACAATGACAAAGATAAAATACTGGAAGCATGTTGGATGTTATAAATTACTCAACCCATGCAAGGAGTTGTGACAAATTGAAAAAGCGTTTTTATAGTGTACTTTACAGCTTCCCGCAAGTTCCGTGTCACTTGATGTTACCGAAAGATTTCTCTCCGAGATTTTAGGGCCAAGTAATTCGAAGCCGCCAAACTTACAATTTAAGTCTCTTCTGTTCTATAGTAATACATTGCATGTGGAATCTTTCATTTCCGAAATAGGCTGTTGTTCTTAAAATTAATTACACATTGTTGAAAATAGGTATGATTGTTTGCATTTGATATTGTTTGCACTGCAACAGCATTTGTCCTTTATACCAGTATGGGCGATGAATACTGCATGAGGTATGCACCGTAATAAACCGTATTCGCCGGTAGTTGCAATGCAATTATAACTAATTTAGTATGATAGCTTAATTTAGTATGGTACTACTGTTTATAATTTATCATGTAGGTACATACTATACAGCTTTAGGTGTATTTTTTAAGTTTAAAGCATAATAGCTTTTATTTCCAACTCTTTAATTTATCCGTACACCAAATTCGTAAAGTCCAACGTTTTGCTTTCAAATATTGAACATTTAATGTTCATAAAAAATAAAATAAAAATTTATTATTGGGCACTTAATATCCCTGGTGAAATAGACAATTTCAACATTACATTTCGGTCGTCTGTTTCAAAGCGCTAAAGTTCTGCCCGTAAAAATAAAGGTAATGACAATTTTGGTGGCGTGTGCGTTCCGCGAATTTAATTATTAAGAATTTGCATATTTTCCTCTAACCCGACGTAAAAGCACATTTGTCCCGAGAGTTTCAAAAATGTTTTGTACATACATATGTATGTACAGTGTGCGGATATTTGTACGGGTCTTTTATACCCCCAAACTGTCATTATGGAAATTTAAACTACATTAGTTGATAATAGTTAGCTAATTTAAATAAGGACAATTTTATTTGACGCTTATGACGTCCCTTAAGCGATATATTTATTATTTTTGTTGTTATATTTTGTCCACAACATCTCATAATCAGTTGTTAAAATAATAGGTGGGACACGTAAACAAAATATAAAGAGTTAACACTGTAATATTGAGAATTGAACAGGACTTTCTAATCATTTAACATCAAACTATCTATTTGCCAAAACATGGTTAGAATTTTTGGCATATTATGTGTATTATATATAAAATTTTATAAAGGATCCTCGATAATACCAGCCGTACGTTTAAGATATCTCGGCCAATATGTCGAGTGTTCAAGACATCACGAATTCAAACCGCAGTGCAAATTTAAAAGATTCTCCGCCGTAAATCCGCCACGAACTGGACGCGTTGATCCGGACTGACGGCCCAATCGATGCCGGAACGGACCACCGATACAGGGTTATCGGCTTCGGGAAATTGCTGGGAATATTTTAAAATGGCCACATTGTCTCTTTGAGTCCACCTTGCAGTCCAAACTACGTAAAGCCTTCGGTATTGCTCGCATTCCTGCGAATGGTATGTTTTCATTCCAAAACTTGACCCTAATTGTAGTGAACACCGTCAACATGTTTTCGCTCCAGAATTAGTCAGGATACCGAAGCTGGCTCAAAAGGCTAAAGATGGTAGTCTGCTACGTTGGCTAAGTGCAGATTAGTTCAGATATTTTAGAGAATATTATAAAAAACTCCAAACCTGACGTCTTTAACATTTAACATTTTAAACGTGTAACATACAAAGTTTCAAATCTTGTGTAGTCATAACGTTAAACGTATACATAGTAGTCAATATTTGTAACCTTTGCCAACCCTATATAAGGCCGGATCGCTCCCGTACTTGGGTTAGGTACTAGCTATTTTACGAGTTAAGAAATAGCACCGATTTATCGAGACTCACGCAAATTTCGGTGAAGCACTGATTATATTGCCCTCTGGGGGTTTAGTGAGCAACTTCCAAATACAATGTTGATAGAATCGTTGGCGGCTTACCTTCTACCGAGGTAGATGGTAGCTACATGAATAAGTTGGTTTTTATCTAATAGGATATGAGGGGTTCCATGATTTAAAAAGAATTCACGTACTTAGCCGCACGCTAGTTAAGTCACACGCTAACAAATAAAACACAAGAACATAATAATACTACTACTTATATGTTATTATTTATACGAGTACAATTATTAATTATATATTTATCTTTAGTTTCAAGACAAATATAAATGTAAATGTTGTGTAAACGCCTAAAGTATAATTTAATATTATATAGGTACTACCCATTTCACAAAAGCAGTGATAGCCTAGTGGTTAAGAATTCAGCCCCTCATTCCGGGGGTGCCGGGTTCAAACCCACGGCGCGCA